>APFE030037214.1:96496-144864 GCA_000404065.3 Pinus taeda | reverse complement strand
AAGCCCCAAAACTTCCTTTGGAGGATCCTGTGCCAGCAGGTACCCAACACAAACATCATGACTCACCCTCGAGTCTCCCTGTAGGTGCAGAGATCTTTGCGCAAAGACCTCCCAACTTTAATTGGATCGTTGCAAGTTTAGCATCACACTGAGTGCCTATCTGCTAAATTTCCACTACGCGCTATTTGGTGATTGTTGTAATTTAACTACTACCCTAAATCCTTTCTTGAGTTGCTTTCTGGTGGGCTCTAGTATTGCAGCAACAATGTTGTAACTCCTAGGACTCCCTTCTTTACTTTTATCAACTCGATAGTTCGTAACAAACTTGGAAGCGATGGTGCTGTATGCACAAGTACTAGCTCTTGCCGCAACTGTCACTTGGTCAACTGGCACAAGTCCGCTAGGGGCTCAAGCCAACTTCTATGAGCTTTGAGAAGAGGCTATTTAACTGATGGATGGAAGATAACTCGAAGGAAACTAATCTATTTGCAGAAGGAAACTGAAAAGCTGAAAGCAACCGCAAACCCTAGCAAACCCTAATTTTACCAACTAGCTCTAGTGATGCAAGAAAGAGGATGCAAGTCACTTAGAGAGATGCCATTGATTTCTAAGAAGATGAAATGCATGTATCTAAGCTATGTCTACAGCAGAATCTAAACGAACCATATTTTTGTATTTTTTAATAAGTTGTCAGAATTATCATGCACGTGATTTAACTGTTTTGACTTTGCAAAGGTGGATTGGTGAGAGGAAATGCTTGGAAGAGGTCGGGAAGGTTCAGAGAGGACCTAAGGGGTCCCTAGCACCCTTCCTGAGAGTTTCATAGAGTTTGGCCTTCAAGAAACTGCTTTCATGAGCTTCTACAGGAAGTCGGCAGGGGTTCTACAGGATGTCTGGAATTTCAACAGGATGGCTGTAATTTTCTACAGGATGTTCAGAAATGGGATTTTGGAGCATGGATGGAGGGAAAAAGGTGGAGGAATGAGTATGGAGGTGAAATAGGGGTGTAGGGGAGTTCAAGACTTGGAGGATGGAGTTGAGGAGTGCCACAGATGGTTAGATTTGTTCAAGGAGGGATGAAACGATGTTGCACAAGAAGATGAAAATCATGGCAAAGTAAGTGAATGAGGCAAATGTAAGGTAAGGGTTCTAAGTGAAGGATGGAGTAGGTAGGTTGGATGGAGTATGGGTAGGTAAGGAAGGATAACAGGTACTCTGCAAGTGGTTTTTCAAATTGAACAAACAAACACTTAGAAAACCTATGACCTAGTTACTTCACTCTACTCCGAGCTAAGTAACAGTAAAAGGAAATGAACAAAAGTTTATTTGAAATGAAATGCATGAAATAAATATACAACTAAGTAATCATAAACTGAAGCATTTAAACACTACTAATATCAGCATCTACAAATGAGGATTCCAACACTAAGAATTGCATGACAAAGCAAAACGACGTTTTTGTTGGCAGCAATGTCACCTTTGTCCCGGCTCACGATCCCACTGAGGGAGAGGTGAGATCAGAGGTGCTTGATGGCCTATTTCTAGAGATCTTCCCTATTACTAATCTATCAACTAAATCTGAGCATGAAAAAGCGTATCTGATCATTAACCATGACCTATGTAACCAGCAAAGTGTCAATCTACTAAACAAAAATGATTTTGAAAAAACATAAAAACAAATACAATACATGAAGGAGGCCTTGGCTCTTAGGTTGGGCCCAACCCCAAGAGCTACAGGCTCCTATAAAAAACTTAGAGCTAATGCCAAATAGAACTTCTTTTCATTATCCAAAATTAATCATCACAAGAAAGTTATACAGCAGTAGCTACAAGAAAACGAGCTGAGAAAATGACAGCACTCTAGTGCAAAAATACAAGAGTTCCAAAAGTAAAATATGAAGGCTGAGGCCTTCTTATTTATACACTATGAGGGGCCTAGAAGCCCTCCTAAATTCAAGGGACTCGACTATTCCAACTACTAGTAAACAGTCACTCTTCCCAAAGCTGCTTGGCTGCCTTTAGGATTCATTTTGGTGGCCTGTTGAGCTTGGAGTCAAGGGTGGAGATTTCAAGGAAGGGCCATTTAATGCCAGAGACAACCCCCCTATGAATCCTCACCTCAAGCTTGGCTGTCACCTAGCCCATAATTGCTTGGTTTTGCTCCAAAACGTGTCCAAAAAACTTGAAATAACTGCGTATTAGCCTCCCTGGTAGAGTGACCACCCTTATTCGTTCAAATAACATAAACATACTAAAAAAACATGCATAATCTATGAAAAATGGAGGATTGAACAAGGAAAATTTGGCAAAATGAGCCCAATAAGTTACCCAATTCGGGGCTCATCATCACCCCCCTGCTAAATGGGTTGCTCATCCCCTGAGAAACTAGTCCAACTCATCGTCCTTGATAGCCTTGACCGCCTCCCTCACATCCCAGGCCTCTGAAGTGATATCTTCTTCACAGTCATGAAATCCTATTTTGCTTTCCACTTCTTTCCACTGCTTGTGTTCCTCCTCTTCTCTGACTCCCTCTAACAACCCCAAAAGCAAGGGAGGACTAAATTTGAGGCCGATCCAGCTGGCCTGAAGATTCTTCATGGACTTTTTGTAGAGAGGCACTCTTGCCAAGGCCTCCCTCATCCTTGTGGGGGTGTGGTATTCTCTAATCTTTAGGCTGTGGGACAGCGAATTCCAACTTTGGGAGCAAGCATGAACACAGTTATCCCCCAGCAGTCTTTCCATGTCCTCAAAATGGGCTATGGCTTGGGCTTGTGGTCCCATGTAATCTGGTAGGGCCTGAAGGTCATTGGCCAAGTGCTAGTGGGTGGATATCAATGCTAAAGGATCCTTCGATTATGCTCTAATCAATAGTGGCTCATGTATCTCTATGTTCATAATGTTTTGGACCTCTGATGCTCTCTTTTCTTCATGATTTAGCCAAGAGGCCATGTCCATAAGTTGTACATCCCCTATCGCAGCGTTCGGGTCCCACAAGTTCATGTTGGGAAGGGCCAAGTTGTGTAGGTAAAACTCTGATAGCTTGGCCTTGTCTTAGGATGAGCTGCTATCACATAGAGCCATGAATTGAGAGTAGTTTTAAAATGGAGTGATACCTCTATGTGCCAAAGTGTTGATCTGAAACTGCAACCACTGATCCCTGAGGTATAGGGAGTAGGATTTGGCCGGCTACCTACACTACAGATCTTCCATCACCCAACTGGCCATGCAGGCTAGTTGGGCCTCCTTTTCTTGTACTTTTTGTTTCAAAGACTGTATCTCCAGGCCTGCTTGCAATTCTTTTTCCTGTAGCTGTCGATTCAGTGTCTCAATTTCAGCCTGCATCCCTTCCCTTCACTATTGTTCATGAGGTGTTTCATTGGTTGTTGTCGGCTCCTCCTATTGCTATTTTCTGCCCGAGGTGTGGGGCCTATCCTCCATAAGGTGTCCCTATAACTGTAGCTACTTTTTGAGAAGCTCATTTTCTTCCTGGAGCTTGGCCCACTGGCTGCTTTCTACATGCCATACCAAAGCCAATCCTTTCCTTGCCTCTTTGAGCTATTCCTCCAAGGGACCTATATCTGCCACACCCTTGGACTTGGTGATTTTCATCCAAGTGTGGGTCCTCACTCTCTCTTCCTCCAGTGCAAAGAAGAGCAGCACTGCAAATTTTTGGGGAATTATCCTTCCCGCCTCTAGCAAGTTGTAGTAAGAGGCCAGGTTGGGTTGGGGTCTTGGTTCCTCAATTTTCTCAGTCTTTTCCTCCTCCTAGGATGATGTAGATGCCTTCTCTTCCAACTCTCCTGTCTCCTTTAGCCTAGCCATTGTATCCTGTAGAATTGTCTCAAACATCCTGTAGAGAGGCCTTTGTGTCCAACATTTTCATTCTTTCTCTCTAGGTGGATGTCTTCGGGCTCCCCCGTTCATAAGTGATGGATGCCTTGGATGGAGACCTCTCCTTTTGTGTAGTTGGGGTGTCTAGAATCGTGATTGGTTCTTTTGACAGTGGCTGTGGTCTGCCAGTCTTTATCCTCATGCTCCTTCTTGCCTTAAAATACATAGAAGGCTCCCTTTTTCTCTTCCCGTTTTGCTCTGGGGTTCTGCTTAAGGCAACCAGCACTGCTGCTGCCTACCTGGCCAAGATCCTGGGTGATTTCTCCTTTTTCTTCTCTGCCTCCATACTTCTTGTAGAAAGTCCTGTGCTGACTGTTTTTTGGCTTCCTATAGAAACAGTTTTCTGGCTTCTTGTAGAAACGGTTTTCACTGTTTTGGCCTGCTTGGCTGGGGGTGCCTTCTCTTTCAATTTTGTTGTGGTTTCATTGGGTGTGCCCTCACTTTCTTTGACTTTTTTAGTCCTCTCTTCCCTGATTTGCATTCATTTCTCCCTTGGTGTTTGTGCCTTTATTCCACCCACAGTTTTGGGCTCGATAGCCTGGCCTTTCTCTTGTTTCTCTTCTTGTTCTTTCTGTGGTGGTCTGTCCTGGGTTTCCTTACCCTTGGCTTTCTCTTTGGCTTCAAGATGTTTCCCTTCTTCACTGCTGGATGAGGTGAGTTCCTCGGCCAGAATTCTTATATCCTCATCTTTGGACATATTGAGGAAAATTTCCCAGGAGAGGGGGACAATGTAGGTATGGAGGCCATCCTCTACTAGAAGCTTGATGAGCCCATAATGGGCTAGCTGATCTGGTGTCCCTTCCTTCTGTTTTGTGCCACATTCAATCAATGATTGCAAGAGAAAATAAGGGATGCTTAACTTCTTCTCTGGGGGTAGATCCAACCCATGTCTTAGTTCTTTTAGCAACCGAAAATGATAGTCGTAAACAATACTGAACCACCCCTCACAGGTAATGTATTTCATAATTTGGAGACTGGCTTCACTCCACAGAGGATGTAAACTGGCCCTCCTTACCCCATTCTTATCTTCTGCAAACTGTTCCTCTAGTAGGAAGAATTCTTTCTTGGCTTTTTGGCCTAGTCCTCTCTCCTCTTTGCTCCAGGGTATCCCCAATGGCAAGTTAGTGACTCGACTAATGAGTTCAGGGGTTAGCTTTATGGTCAACCCTCTAAAATTCACAGTGGCCAGTGTCTTTGATTTAGGTTGCAGAGACAGCAATAATTCTTCCGTTATTGCATCGTCGTGTCCCTAAATTTTGTCACAAAATGCCATCCAGTTGGAACAGGAGAAGAAGTCCACTACTGCAGGGTGTTCATGCAATTTTCTAGAATCTAAGGGTTCCTTCCTGATAAACCCTCCTGGCATGGTGAGAGTACTCTGTTTTGGCTTGTGCTCTGATAAAAAACAGGTATTCTGTTTATGGTTTCCTTCCCTGAACTTTAAAGATAGTATCCCTCGGGTGTTTATATTTCACTTTGCACCAATTCCCTGGTTATAATGTTGTTGCTGCCCAAAACTTGACTGTCAAAATGGAATTAGACTCCCACAGACAGAGTGCAAAGCTTAATTTTCATCCCCAGCATGCATTCAACCACATAAAAGTCACATTCTTCATGCACTGGTTAGCCCTCACAACAGTTTATCGTTTCTTTAGGAGGAATTTCTTAACAGGAACTATGGAGGAGAATTTGATGCAGAACCAACTGAAAAATTCCGTGTATCACACAGGCAAACTATTGTTCTTGACCCACAGGCATACTTGCATCTAATTCTCCTACTCCAGACAGTTTAATTCACCACCTTTCGAAATATCATGCATGGGAATGGTTTTTTTGAGCCTATCTCTTTTCGAGCCTACGACGCTTCTGAACGAGCCTGGGACATGTGAGGATTTTGAAACGTGCTGAGAAGCTCGGGCTAACAAACTACAGAGGTGTACTTTGCTGAAAATGGTTGCAAGTGTAAATGATAGCGGTTCATTGTGAGTTCTTCGGACGAGCAATTTCGAATTACGGCGCAATTCCTGGCGAGGGGGTGAGGTGTCCAGGCCGATCCGTTAGCCAACACCACAGCCATTATTCTCCTGTGTGTCTCTGGCTACCATTACTTCCCCTCCGCCATTAACTGCCATCACCATTTTTAGTCCACTGATTTCCTGACTGGATACTTCCCACGTGTCTGTTGCACGTCTCTTTGGCATAACCGAGCTCGTTCGGATCCCACGAGGCCATTCGATTGACTGTGGGTGGTCAGTTGACTGGCCACCAAATTCGTTCAATCTGCGCCAATTCACAAACATGCAGTTTTCAGAGTATAGTCTATGCAATTTGACAAATAAGGTTAGACACTTACCTATGTGGCCGTGGATGTGTTATGCAGACTTCGAGACGTGGAATGATGGCTTTTCTCACTGTTGCTTCTTGCACAGGCACTGGAACTCCTTCTTTCATTGGCTGATGCTGTATGCACAGCTTCAGGACCCGATCCTCTGGTTGTAAACGCTGCATGCACAGGCTCCGTCTGATTTTAGCTATTGAGGAGGTGTTCACGTCCGAGCGGAGCTTGTTACATGTTCCCTGTGTCAATTTCAGCTGCTATTGACTCCATAGTACGTGCTCCAGATGGATCAGCTGCTACAGGGTTCCTGTAGGACATCCTGTAGCTGCTTCTCCTCTTGGTATGTAGGCTAAACAATCAGGGCTACAGTCACTGATGAAGAGTCTAGGTGGATCTTAAACGGATAGAGTGTGCGAGCCTTTGTTGCTTGATTTTTTACTTGAAATTTTCCTCTTTTTCTTTGCTGTCAACCTGAGGAAAACAAGGTTTCTGAAATGACTGTGCAGGAACACACGACCAGGTGGGTGACAGAGGTGTCAAGAGATGGAACAGGGTGCCACATGGTGTTGGATTAGATAGAGGTGTGGCCTCAGGTCTAACAAACTGATCCCAACCATCAGATTCCCTCTCAAACTTGAATTTGTCTCATCCAAAAGTTCTACAAGATGTTTCCTGTAGAAATCCAGGACTTCCTGTAGAAAAGCCTGGAACTTCCTGTAGAAAAGCTTGGAACTTCCTGTAGAAAGCCTAGAACTTCCTGTAGAAGGCCCAATCTCAACCCGAATGTGACCAAATCCTAGGAGAGGTGAGTGGCCATGGAGGGGGTGTCTGAAGGGGTGTCCGTGAGCCTGGTATGGACCCCTGTCCTCGTTTTGCGTGCTCCTCTTTTCTTGCAATGTAGGATGTCCTGCAACCTGCAATTACTTCATAGAGATTAGTCCTGTTTTCTTTTTTCTTCCTTTTTGTTTTTTTGTTTTTTTGTTTTTTTTCTCTTTTCTTTTTTCTCTCTTCCTTTTTTTTTTTTTTTTAATGAGACAGCTAGGGTGCTGCAATGAGGTTTTCACCCTCACTGTCTGCCCTAGGTGCCTCAAAGAGGTTTTCACCCAAGGATATTTTTATTCCACATTTTTTTTATTTTTCTAGAGACAACTGGGGCGCCTCCATGAGGTTTTCACCCTCACTGTCTACCCTGGGTGCCTCATAAAGGTTTTCACCCAAGGATCTTTTTTATTTCTGTTTTTTTTTTCTTTTTTTTTTTATGATCAAAGTGTGGGTGGAATAGGGGCAGAGCCTTGCTCCACTACCAGTACTGATTTTTCCAAAGTTTCAATGAACTCTTGCCTCGAAAGAGATTTCCTGTAGATCTTCAACCGATTCCCATTGACAAGCATGGGGATGGCTTCTTCATCAATGGTCCTGATAAGGACTGAACCATTGTCATTACACTTCTCCACTGCATATGGTCTTAGCCATCTTGTCCTCAGCTTTCCTTTGAAATCCTTGTATCTTGAGTCATACAGTAGCAACCAATATCCAGGTTGGAATTGCTTTTCATTAAGGTGTTGGTCATGCCATATCTTCCTCTGAAGTTGGACTACTTCTGAGTGGAGGAGGGCCTACATTCTTTGTTCATCTAATCCATTCAGCTGCAGTAATCTTTCATGTTGAGCATGACTGAGATCTAGGTCCAGCTGAACTGCCACCCTCAATGTGTTATACTCGAACTCTATGGACAACAAAGCTTTCTTCCCGTAGACTAGCTCATAAGGTGTGAAATCGGTTGTAGTTTTCCAAGTGGTGTTGTAGGCCCAGAACCAAGTGATCTGCCCAATCCTTTCTGCTACTGCTCACCACCTTAGTCAAAATCCCTTCCAACGCTCTATTAGTGACTTCCACCTGTCCATTTGCTTGGGGATGATATGGGGTGGAAGTCCTGTGCTTGATCTTGTGATGAGCGAGCAAATCTTCAATCAGGTTGGAGGTGAACTGGCTTCCTTGACCGGTGACTAACTCTCTTGGGTAGCCAAACTTGTAGAAGATGTTTTCCCTTAAGAACTCAACCACTTTCTCTTCTGTTGCTGCCTTGATTGCCTTTGTTTATGCCCACTTTTTCAGGTAATCGGTGCACACAATGATGTAAGACCTTTGCTTTGAAGGAGGGTTGATAGGTCCCACAAAATCCATGCCCCACTTCTCAAATGGCTCAAAATTCACTTGAGGTTGGAGGGGCATTTCATCCCTTGGAGTAGGTTTCCCCATCCTCTGACATCAGTCACACTAGCTGATGTATCTTCTGACATCTTGATGAAGAGTAGGCCAATAGTAGCCAGTCTGTAGAATTTTGAAGGCGGTCCTTTTTGCTACAAAGTGGCCTCCACAAGGTCCATCGTGACAGGTTAGGAGGATGTCAAAGACTTCCTCTTCCCTAACACAATGCCTCAAGATCTGATCTGGGTGGAGTGTAAACAGGTTGCCCCTGATCCAAGTGAATGGGGCACTTTTCCTCACGATTTTGCTCTTCTCCTTTGAGGACAGATGCGAAGGGAACTGTGCTGAGACCAAGTAGTTTGCTATATCAGCAAACCATGGAGAGAGTACTGAGATAGAAAACAAGTGTTCATTCGGCATTTGGTCATCCACTATCCCTTACTCAACTGCAGGAAAATCCAATCTAGATAGGAATTCAGCAACAACATTTTCCTTACCTGGCTTGTCAACAATAGTCAAATCAAATTGCTACAACAAAAGTAACCATCTAATGATACAAGCATTCACATCAGGTTTATTCATTAAATATCTAATTGCAGCATGATCAGTGTGTACAAATGTTTGATAACCAGTGACGTAGTGTCTGAACTTGTTTAAGGAATGGACTACAACCAGGAACTCTTTCTCGGTTACCATATAGTTCATCTCTGCCTTGGATAGGTTTTTTCTAACAAAGTATATGGCATATGGCAATTTCTCCTCAACTTGTCCTAAGGCTACTCCTATGGATTTGTTCGAGGCATTAGTGTGGATGTGGAAAGGTAGGGCCTAGTTTTGACCTCTCAAGATCGGGGCGGATACCAGCTTACCTTTCAACTCATCCAGAGCCCCTTGGCAATCATTAGTCCTTTTAAATTCGACATATTTTCCTAAGATGCTAAACAATGGCGAGGCTAGCTTATTGAAATATTTGATGAATCTTCTATAATATCATGCCAAGCCTAGAAAGCTACGAACATCTCTCACCTTTTGAGGAGGTGGAACCTTTTGGATGATAGAAATTTTGTTAGGATCCACCTGCAATCTTTGCTGAGAAATGGTATGACCTAGCACGGTCCCTTCAGTCATTAGCAATTCACATTTTTTAGGACTAAGGGACAGGTTCATCTCAATGCACTTGTTTAAAACCTTTCCCAGGTTGGACAAGGCTTCTTGGAAGTTAGACCCAAAAGGAGTAAAGTCATCCATATAGATTTCCACTGAATCATGAACAAACTCAACAAATATGCTCAATACTGCTCTCTGGAAAGTGGCAGGAGTGTTGCATAACCCAAAGGGAAGGACTCTGTAGGCAAAGGTACCCCATGGACAAGTGAAGGTGGTCTTATCTTGGTCTTCTGGGCTGATTTGGATCTGATTATACCCGCTAAACCCATCTAGGAAAGAAAAAAACTTCTTCCCTACTAGTCCATCCAACACTTGATCTAGGAAAGGCAAAGGGAAATGGTCTTTCTTGGTGGCCTTGTTAAGTTCTTGGTTGTTATAGACATTTTTGGGCACTTCAACCCCAATCATAAATGTCCATAAACTGAGGGCTCCTAAGTCCCTAAAAGTGTCACTTCACTACCTAAAGGAACAAGGTCAGCTAATTACATCATCTCCGAGAAGTTCTCCACTGAAAACTGCTCATAAATGGTCAAAACTGGACCATACTGAAAGCTCAATGTAGAGGGTATGATGCATATCACCTTCCCAGGGTACAAGGTGCAATGCATAATGTTTTTTCTCTCTGTAGGGTGCGATGGTCGGGAATGGACAAATGACAGGAACAAAATGCGAGGTGGAAGATCATGGAATCTTCCAAAAGCTTCCCCTCTGACACTTGCCTCTATATTTTCGACTAGGGATGAGTAAGAGATCATCATTATCCAAGTGGAAGCAGGAACTATCAGAGAGAAGACACTAATCAAGATCCCAGAAGATGACTCACCTCTCTGTAATCATCTATATATGGATCCCTCATCACAGAGATTCGGAGGCTGGAATTTTGTATCTTATAGAGAAGTGTTGTTGGTTTTATGGTGTACATTCACAATGTTGGGTGATCTAGCTTTGCTTGAGGTGAAGAAGGGTTTCCTAGCTGGAGGATGATGCTGGGTCAGAGCACATGGTTGTAATCCTCTTGCTACTTTTCATCTTAATAAAGCTATTCTTGTTTCCTTCCTTATTCTTGTGTACTTGTTTACATATGCATGTATATGGTTAATACACATATGATCCTGTATTATTTATGAATTTAGATCCTTGTTTCTTGGATAGTAGTATGTTTTTGTGATTCCACGGGTTCTTTTGAAGCTAGGAAAACAAAGAAGAAGCGGTGAAGCTCTATCAAGAAGGAGAGGAAATCAAGCGCAAGACTAAGGTTGGTCTTCTTGGTTCTCCTGTCGTCTATTTTCATAAAAGGAAACAATAGTAGACTTTGATTGTTTGTTTCCAAGAAAGCCACCCATCTTAGTGGGAATAGCAGCATCCGAGTGGACACTATTCCCAGATAACAAAATGGCGACTCCGTTGGGGACCGATTAGATTACTTGTTAGCCTATCTATCCTTGTTTCTTTTATAAACTTACAGACGAAGCCTGAAGTCAAGCCAGCTAGCCTTCAAACTTCATTTGTCATACAAATGCAAAGAAAATCAATGCTACTTCAGTCTAGCTCCGTGTTTTTTTTATGAAGTAAACAATAGATCTGCAAGTAATCTAATTGCCCTAAGTGGTGGCTCTAGTAACCTCTTAGATCACCCCTGTGTTTTACATACACTGATCTTTACTTATTCGGCCTAAACACCTAAACTAGATTGCAAAATGTGAGTGAGATCCCATTCAAAGTCTCACACTGCTACCATCGCACCCTGCCTTCAAGGCAGTCTGTATGCATCACACTTCCCGAGTGCAGTAAGTGCGCTGCATACTGATTTCACTGTGTAATAGGTGTGATGGTCAGGGAGGGTTAACTTTACCCTCATAATGTGGATTTTTCTCACTGTTTTCAGTCTTATTCAAGAGTTTTGTTGTTTGTAGTCAGTGTAATTCTATGAAAACCCCCCTCTCTTGCATTATTCCACCTCCTTAGTGCAAACAACTATAAATGTTTTTATGTATTGTGTGTCATTTTTAGTTCTTTTTTGCAAAAAAGTAGCATAGTCGAACTGTCGTCTCTAAATCTGAAAGTGTCGTAGCTATCGTTTTCAGTTTTAGGAAGCAATCCCATTGTTCTTGATAGTCAATTATACAGTTAATATTGCATATAATTTGGATTAGTAGTTTTAAAGTGTCGAAAAGCAATTTCCATTTCAAAATCGCAAAGTGTCTCTCTTGTTTTCACTTCGTTTTGAAAAAGAATTCTGTTGAGTACTGTCACTTTAAAAAGTAATTCAGTTTTTCACATAGCTTTCTTAACATCATTCACATTAAGAAGGCTGAAAACAAATACATGCACGTGCATTTGCATTTTGATTTCTTGGCTTGATTTAGAACTGTGCATTTAGCATGTGCTCTGTGCTCTATGAAGAAAATATTCTTGACTTTCTTCCCTTTAGTAGCTAGGTTTTTCATTGCTGAAAGAAGATCAAACATTTGTTTATCATCTTAGACTGCATTTTAGGAATTATATATACATCACGCGGTGAACCTGAAAGGAAAATTGTTAAGCAAGATCAACTTAAAATAAATTCAATGAATCTAACAACACTTTGGAACTTAACGCACAACATCTAGAGGTCTAGGCTAGAAACGTATTCTGGCGTTGTAAAGCCTGGTAACTGTTGCTTTCAGTGTTGGTTGCGTGATTCCTCCACTCTGAGATGGAAAGTGCCAGTACAGACTTGTGCTCCGACGTACCGTTGAGTATATATTGGGAGACCACAATAAGCTGCATCCTTTCTCCTTAGGAAGTCGTGTTTGCCGCCCTATCGATCACAATGCACCGAACACAGCATTTGGGAAGATTGACTTCCGTACCGTAAAAAGTATTCTGCAGTTTTTTGATTGGTTTTGTAATCCTCTCTGCCTAGACCTCCAAGAAAGTCCATTTTAATCCTTTTCAGACTCCTTAAAGGAAAAGATCCTCTGAGCACTTGTCACTTTAGGCTCAATGAAAATCGAAGGCGACTAGAGTCATCTTTTTTTTCTTCTCGACTCTTTAAAATTGAAAAAACAAGTGGTGTCAAAGCATCTAAAATTTATTTTAATCGGAATAACGTCACAAATTCCCCCGTTGATCTTCAGGTTGAGAAAATGGAGTCTACCAACCAAGGATTTCCCCGTGAAGGAAATCCTAGTCCCTTCTCCTCTTTGGGAGATGTTGGTCCACTCCATATGGCCACTTTGTCACTTCCAGGATTGATAATTGGTTTGCTTGTCTGGCTCTTCTCTACCTCTGTCGTTCAGAATCCTGTAATTCCTTAATAGTCTAATCAACAACTAGACGACACTAGAGTTGCCTTCCAACCTTCTACTTCATCTGATTCTCCCTCTCCTCCTTCCTCTTCGCTTGATAAAGTCGATAAAGCTAAAAATCAAGTAACTGAGAAGAAGAAGAATCAGAAAGAGAAAAAGGAAAAGAAGAAAAAGGAACCAAAATCGAAAGGGAGCAACCAAGTGTCGTCTAGTGAAAATTCTCACACCACATAGTCAAAACCTGAATCTCCTTGTGTCATTTGGAATGGAGACCACTATCACCGAGATTGTCCCCTGCATCCCTCGGATCTTAAGGGACTGGTCTCCTCGTTTGCACAATCCGGTAGCATCAACCTCTGGCGATCATGTTGAATGCTCACCATTAACCAGTGAAAGTGAAGAACATGGACAAAGGAGGAATCCCAAACTTCCTTTTAAATTGTGTGAAGGCAGTCACGTCGTCCACCGTTGTATCTTACTTGACAAGGCTAAAAGAGTTTTGGATGATCGTCTAGTTTCACCACTACGACTTCCTCCTGGATACAAAAAACTCTTGCCAAGTACTCCACCAGTTGAAAATCTAGCTGGCCCATCATTATGGTCGGCCAAAGTGTCTATCATTGAAAATGAACCCTCTCAATCCATACCAGATGAAAGTCAAAGGGTCGATACGGCAGTTGACCTGGTCTTGCCTTCAGAGTGTTCATCTTCGAATGATATCGTCACTGAAGAGAAAGAGAATGACATCGTTTAAATTCTTTTCATCAACACAGACTTCGATGAGCTTGGGGGAAATCCTCCCGTTCCTTTATCGTAGGAAGGAAGTTCATCAGAGTCATATCCGGCCATCTATTTGGTCCCACCAACAAGCAACCTAGTCGTTTCCTTCGACTGGAATCTACTAGGCAGACCTCGTTTACCAGCCAGTGTACCATTCAGAATCATTGTACAAGCTTATAGAATGGTCATGGTTGGTACCATCATTGATGAAGGGGCTTCTGTGAGTATCCTTTCCTCAACTACTTGGAAAGCGCTTGGTTCGCCATCTCTTTTTCCTGAAATGAGAAATCTGGCAGGCTTCGACAAGGGAACCAGTCGACCTTTAGGGATCCTTCCAAATGTGCCCATTACTTTGAGAAGAAACATTGTTCACATGAATGTTATGGTAATTCAAGGAAATTTATATTATAATATACTCCTTGGACGTGACTATATTTACTGCATAGGAGCCATCGTCTCCTCACTCTTTAGAGTAATGTGTTTTCCGCACGAAGGCAAAATGGTCAAGCTCGTGGACCAAATGTCATTCCCCAGTTCACACATCGCAAATAGTCAAATGCCATCCGTAAATGGTATTTTCATGCAAGAAATGTCTCATCGGTCTCCATTTCGTCCACCTGATGAGCGTGAGTGATTCAGGAAGGTGTGACTGAAACCTAGGGGGCATGCACCCTGGTCTATTTCGGCAGGAAAACCTTAGGTATAAAGTGTTGGGTATACGACCAAAGTCCCACATTGACTAGAAGTGGGGAGGATCATGGGTATATAAGGATGGACAAATATCTCCATTGGTATGAGGCCTTTTGGGGTAAGTCCAAAAGCAAATCCATGAGGGCTTAAGCCCAAAGTGGACAATATCATATCATTGTGGAGATATGTGGTGTCGAGAATCCTTACAAGTGGTATCAGAGCCATGCCCTGACGTTAGCCAAGTGGTATCAGAGCCATGCCCCGAAGTTAGCCAAGTGGATGAATCCTCGAAATGTCGAATGAAGGTGGTGGACCCCGGAAATATCACGATGGGATCCGTGGATGAGCTCGGTTAGACAGGCGGTGTGCTCCGGATTCTTCATGGACGTGTCCTGGTCCCAACACGGTGAAGAGGAGTTGACCTGTGATAGAGCAAGCTCTCGAGGCAGGTGGTGTTCCATGTAAGGCGTGTGCTTCCAACGCATTGGAGCGGAGAATCCTGGTTGGTAGAGAGTGGACGGATGGATAATCGTTTGAGGGGAGGCTCGATGGTCCTTTGTTCGAGGGGAGGATTGTTGGGTATACGACCAAAGTCCCACATTGACTAGAAGTGGGGAGGATCATGGGTATATAAGGATGGACAAATATCTCCATTGGTATGAGGCCTTTTGGGGTAAGTCCAAAAGCAAATCCATGAGGGCTTAGGCCCAAAGTGGACAATATCATACCATTGTGGAGATATGTGGTGTCCAGAATCCTTACACTAGAGGCATGCTTTTCCACTGCCTAATTTCTAGTTCTTAGTTTAGAATTAGTTGGAACAGATCCTAAACATGTGAGCTCGACCCCTAGAGGCTAGGATGAGTTATGCTTTGTCTATATCTTGTGATCTTTCAGTCATTTGCATGGTTGGACTTTTGAGAAAGCAAGGAGCTTCATTGTACACTCATATAAGCATTTTGGCTAAGGAATTGAGCCCAGGGTTTGCAGCACTCTTAGGGATTCATGTGGCATTTTGTTTTGGTACAGTGCTTTCTTCTGTAATTATGAATTTACTTATGTGTTATGTATGCCATTATCTATCTTTCTTCTTCTTAACTAAATCAAACAAGGGAAAGGGTAGAATCCATTGAAATTGTAGTGCTCTACTTGGGGTTTGCTTTAGTTTTTTTTATGTTTTCAACTGTTTGAAGAGGATCCATGGCTTGTCTTGCCCTCTTCAGCTCCTCACCTATCTAATCTCTCCATCCCATCCAATTTGAAGTGCCAAAATCAGTTACCTACCTTGCCCCATTGAGATCTCTGCAAGGCTGAGCCTCATATCCCGCACCCAAAATCTGCCTTTCCATTGGAACCAACAAAAAACATCATTTTATTCAATCAAAATCTTTTACATATATACCAAGCCTAAGATTAGTCATTATATCAGTCATCTCAAGCGCTTATTGATCATACTTCGCTGATATTAACAAGAGAGATGTAAGAACCAAAAAAAACTGAAATACAAAAAGAATTTAAAGCAAGTACCTACCTGAACTGATGTAGTTGATGATGACTGCAGCTACTCTACTCCAATTACTAACAGACCAATTCCACCCAGCCAGACTAAGCAGAGCCTGGCTGCTCAATCCAGTAAGCTTCTCAACAGAAGTTAACTGTCCCTTGTGCCCAAAACCTCAAAACACTCAGAGCTCTTCTAATGGCTGGTTCTTCCACCTGGTTTGTCCTCCTGGTTTTTCTCCTGGTTTTCTCCTGATTTTTTCCCCCTGCTAAAAACCCTATCTACCTCTATATGAAGCTCTTCTTGGCGGTGACCATCTTGTTCACCAGCAACTCCACCATTTACTATTGTGGTGACAACTCTCCTTTGTGAACGTGAGTCACAAACCTTTACAGGTGTATTTACCTTATGATTAGGTTTTAGTTTAATTTAAATGTGATGGTCATATTTTTTTTAATATAAGTTATATTTATATTTATTATATTAAAAGTTTAGAACTTTATATTAGTTAATTATTTATATTCATGCTTAACCTTTAATATGATCTTTATCAATATTCTGGAGCATATCATATATATATATATATATATATATATATATATATATTATATATATATATATATATATATATATATAGATATATATATATTTATATATATATATATTATATATATATAATATATATATATAATATATATATATATATATATATGATATAGCGAGAGAGAGAGAGAGAGAGAGAGAGAGAGAGAGTCCTCTTGATCTAACCATACATTACGCGATATTGATGAACGAGTAGAACTTCTTTTCCCAGAAGGGTCATGGTATTTAGCACTTATAATCTATTTAGTATAAAATACTAGTGCGGTGTATACGACACATGCATATGTAGCTATCATATGTATGTACCGTATACCTGGTATTATGCTTGCGTTCTTTGTATTTTTAGATGGGTCGTTACATACACTCCCCCTTCAGAAAACTTCGTCCCGAAGTTAGAGTTTTTATCTTATCTGATTACTTATGATAGTAACTAGTACCCCCTTTCTTAGGTTTTAAAATTTTTTATTTTAATATCAAGAGACTATAAAATTAGAGTTTTAGGTTTATGATTTTAATGGACATGTCTTGCCCTATCCAAGTTCCCAAGCTATTCTAAAATCATCCTATCCTTCCTAATCTCTTCTACTCCCATACTATTCGTCCTCTACTGGAGTATGCCATGGCATCAGTTTTACTAACCTAACCATTCATAAACTCTAAGGTGACAGTGTCGGCTATACCGACCTGATTCCCAGTAGGCATCCGACAGTCATCATCACACGTCTAGGGGAGTGTGATCCGCACAGTCCTCCCATGACTCCAGGGTTCAGAGGTTAAATGGTGGGCAACACCTCCACCCCTCCTAGTAGAATTAGGGCTAATACCCTATCATAGAATCACTTTGAGCTTTAATTGTTCTGAGGTTCTGTCATCACGTGGTCATCCCGGTAACTGTTTATTATCTGCAATCATACACTTATCCATGTATTCGTAAAATGTGCATCAGCATATTCACAATAACTCATGTATTATTGACATATGTCACTACAATATAACATATTTTACCAATTTCATGCATGTCGTTTTCCTTTCAAAAATGTATTTATTCCCTGATTTCTATTCCATTGATCATATTAACACGTATAAATAAAATAGATTTATAACATCTTAATTTCTATCAGAAGTAAAATCATTTAACTGCTTTAAACCTTACTTTGACAACTATAATTTAGTAAAATAAACAACATATATCGTTTTGGTATCCATGTACCAGCAGAAGTTAAACATATATTATATCACAAAATTTCACGTTTATCTATAAACATTCAAAATGTTTCTGAGTCTCTGATTGCAAATGAAGTAAATATATACTAAACATAGTTTAAAGTTCTTCAAAATTGACATAGATTAGGGTATCTTTAACATATGTCCTCTGCATTTTCCCAAGTTGCTGATCCAGGACTCTACTTGTCCCATTGGACCTTAACTTGGTCCACCAGGCAGTTCCTCAGTTGTCGAACCCTACGTTCCAGTATACGTAAAGGTGTGACCACTACGACTCCCTCATCTGATACCTACAATTCCTTCCATTGAAGGTTATGAGATAGATCAGCTATATAATGTATTAATACAGAAACATGAAATACATTATGAATTCTATGCAAGTGAGGTGGCAGGGCAAGACGATAGGCAACAGGTCCAACTCTTTCCACGACTTTAAATGGTGTAATAAATCGTGGTGACAACTTTGTCCCTTTTTCGAATCGAATAGTACTTTTATTCAGTTTGATGCAGATGAAAACCTGATCCCCTACTTCATACCTCCTATCACTTATGTGAGCATCAACATAACTCTTTTGTCTATCATGTGCTTCCTTTAATCGTTGTCTAATTTTTCTTACCCATGCTTCCATTTCATGGATTAATTCTAGTCCTATTATCACTCGATCTTCTAACCTGTCCCAACTTAATGGTGTTCTGCAAGGTCTGCCGTATAATTCTTCAAATGGAGGCATTCCAATCGAACTGTGGTAACTGTTATTGTATGCGAATTCAACTAAGGGTAAATACTTTTCCCAGTGTGATTGTTGATCCATCACATACATTCGCAACATGTCTTCAAGTACTTTGTTTACTCTTTCTGTTTTCCCATCAGTCTCAGGATGGTAAGGAATACTTAAATTTAGCTGAGTACCTAACGTTGTATGCATGCAAGTCCAGAATCTAGAAGTGAATCACGAATCTCTATTGGATATAATCTTCTTAGGTACTCCATGAAATCTAATAACTTCATTTATGAATACTTGAGCTACGTCAACAACATCGTAAGTATCTCTTATGGGAATGAAATGGGTGATTTTTGTTAATTTATCCACTACTACCAAAATGGCATTGTGTCTTTGAGAAGTAAGAGGTAGTCTAGTGATAAAATCCATAGAAATGGTCTCCCATTTAGGCATAGGAATGTCGTGGGGTTGTAAGAGACCCACTGGGTGACAATGATCTGCTTTTACTTGCTGACATTCCAAACATTTTGCAACAAATTGAGTGATATCACGCTTCATGCCTGACCAAAAGAAGAGTTTCTTGGTATCTGCATACATTATCCCTACTCCAGGATGAGCACAATATACTGCTCTATGCGCTTCCCCAAGGATGGTATCTTGAAGATCTTTATTATCAGGAATATACATCCTTCCATGGAATCGTAAGATCCCATCATCTTCTAATTCATATCCCTCAAATTTAGATTCTTTTGCCTTTTTACCCTCAAGACTCGATCTCACCTTTAAATACCAGTTGTCTTTTATAAGATGATCTAGTACTCATTGTCTTAAGTCTACTTTAATGGGTATGAGAGAAAATATCCAAGGTCTTTTGCTTAAAGCATTTTCTACCACATTTTCTTTTCCCTTAATGTATGATATTCCGAAGTCATATTCACTTAGGAATTTACTCCATTGCCTTTGTCTGGCATTTAAGTCTCTTTGGGTGAACAAATATTGTAGACTTTCATGGTCGCTTTTAAGTGTAAAACTTCGTCCCACTAGATAGTGTCTCTAAATATTCAAAGCTAGCACTACAGCGGCTAATTCTAAATCGTGAGTAGCATAGATTTCTTCATGAGGTTTTAACTTTCTGGAAGCATATGCTATCACTCCTCTATCCTGCATTAACATTGCACCTAGCCCTTCTCTAGATGCATCAGTACATACCGTAAAATCTTTGTCCATATCAGGGACTCTTAGGATTGGTGCACTGGTGAGTAGTCTTTTGAGTTCCACTACAGTGGATTGATGCGCTGCTTGGTCATTGCTGACCACTGCATGAATTCTATGATTACCTCAATTGTTTGATATCAGTTCCTTTCCAGTCCTATGTGATATATTTAACGAAGCTTCTGGACAATCATGTTGAAAATGTGGTCCCCCACATCCCCAAAAATTAAGTTGCGTTGATCCTCTTGAATCAAGACGTGAATTTCTAGAGAACGAGCTTCGTCCTCTCATGTTGATTCCTCTCAAATTTCTTCCTCTACTGGCAGTTCCTCGAGATGTCCATGGACTGGTGTTTGATGATTCCATGGCTATAGTGTTTACTGCCATGGGAGATCTTGATCCTATATTTCTTGGGGTAAACCTGTTACCGTAAGGTGGCCTTGAGCTACCTCCTCTAAAGAAGTTTCGGGAAGTCTTTCGTGGAAATCCTGATTGTAAAGGCCCTCCTGGCCCTATATCTTTTTTTATTCCAAGGTTCTCTTCTGCATAACGACCACATTCAACCACCTCGGCTACTGATGATGGTTTCCACATGCTTACCAAAGCTCTAATGCGAGGATTTAACCCAAATATGAAGCGTTCAGCTTGACGTTCATCAGAATCTAAGTAGTGAATGTATTTTACAAGCTCCATAAACCTTATCTCGTACTCTTCCACTGTTTTATTTCCTTGAATTAATGTATGAAAGGCTCTAGCTTGCTGTTGTTGAAAGTATGGAGGTAAATACTTTGCGCGGAACCTTTCCTCAAATAGTTCCCAAGGGACATTATCCGATGTAAGGTGCAGTTGCTTCTCCAGATTTCCCCACCAAATCAAGGCACTTTCCTTTAATTGAAACACAACAATTTTTGTTTTTGTCGAAGAAGAATATTCTCTTAACCTAAAGCATCTGTTCGTTCCTTCTAACCATGCTTCAGTGCGTTCACCTGCACGACCTCCTGAGAATTCTGGGAGTCTAATTTTCTGAAGCTCCCTAGAAATGTCTTCTTTTGATCTTCTAGGCTCAAAATTCTTTGGTTCCGCTGAACTGGTAGCTAAATGTTGAAATTCCTCTTTGGTTTTAGCCTTAGTTGATTCTTTTAATGTCTCCAATAAGGCTTCCAAAGATTTCATTATCAAAGTCAACTCTAGAGCTGGGGCGATTGATGTTGATAATGGTCTTGGTGGTGACAATGGGGATGATGATGGCGACAGTGGCGGCATTAATGGTGGTGATGGTGCCCAATCACGTCGTCGTCGCTCATAAGTCCTTACCATTGTAATGGTTCCTAAACACATAATAAAATTTTATAAAAATTTTGAGGTATACAATCGAATTTAACATATAATTTTCTTTTGCAACTTCACATTCATAAACAGGTATAGTTTTGCTATTTTTATCCGCTAGGTGGATCTTACTGGTACCGAGGTCAAGGAGGGTGGTCTTAGGACCTCCTTGTCCTAATGCAGGGTATTCTATCCTAATATGAATAATGCAGTAGTGTATGGTCATTAGCTCCTAAGGTAGATCATCTAAAATTTATTACTAAATAACATTCACACAATGAAGATGTTAAACGCCTTGTTATAATGAATATAGGCAACATACCCGTCACACCTCAATCTAGTTATTATTTTTAAAGAAGGGCATACATATTTATATTTTTGAATATATTACTTAGATATGGATAAAACCTATAATATATATATATATAAATGAAGGATCGTTCTGGTTCCATATTAGTATGAACTTTAGCCGGGAAATTTACCATAGGCATGTCATGATTAAAATCTAGAAGAGATACATTTCAGCAGTCTACCATAACATAAATGTAGGTTGGGGTCAAACTAAAGGATAAATTCAGATCAATAGTCAAATTGTTTGTAAAGGATTCCCAATATTTGGTTCAGTGTGGCAGATACTACGGAAAAACTACCGGTTTCTGGGAAGAATTCTACTAAGTCTAAGAAACAATCTAGTGAAAGCAAGCGATCTGTTTATGTTATTGCATAATCAAGTGGCAGTGAGAAAGAAATAGAGAGTGCTAAAGCACCTTTGAAAAAAACGAAAATGAGGATTGTGAAGAATCTGTGATTGAGTCAACTGCACCAGACAAGGTGTTGGCTCGAAAAGAAGAGAAACATCAAAGATTATTAAAGTTTCAAATATGATGGAAGTTAATGTAGTTGGAGGAAATGAGCTAGTTAGCAATTTTGAACAACCATGGACAATGCTTGTTCACAAGAAAATGCAACCTGGACGGGTAGCTTATAAGCCTGCTATCATGAGGCCTACATCCCTATGGAAATTTTGACATATATTTGACTGAGGGTGTGTATTTCTGTTTTAATGTGTTAATTGTAGAAAATTACTCTGGAAGAGTTATGTAGATTTTCTTTCATAAACAGAGTTTGAAAAATGGTGTCCATCACATTTGTGCACATATAAGGACAATTTTGATTTATCCTGTCGTCTTGTGTTAGGGTGTAAGTGGAGCGGTAAGAGATGAAACTCTACTACAACCCTCAGTTCCTGTCATGTTTGTACAGGTAATAAATAGTATATACATGATTGCATTTGTGTGATTGATATTGGATTTGTTCATTCTACTGAAGCTTAAAATATTTGGGCATGAGTGATCGAATTTATATCAGTCATTGTAATCGCAGTTAGAGGCATACTATTTGTGAGTTTGGTATTTTAAATTAATAAAAATCAATTATGACAAACATCCTTCTAGGATGGTTAGTACCATTACAACTTTATTTTTGGAAGGATTCGAATTGCAGTGCAATCTGGGCTACGCTCTGTTACAGCTTCATAACTAAAAGAGATTTCCTTTAGAGCCTATTGTGATTGTAAAAATAAATAAAAAAAATTGGACTTGGAAAAGAACTATCCACATAAACTTGAGGAGGAGCCCACAAAAGTGGCCTAATCAAAACAAAAGAAAACATAAAAATCATGCCTATAGGGAAAAGTACACAAATTTCCAAAGCCTAATATAGACAAGGAGAGGGTGCCTCACATGAAGACAAATCAAAGTGGTACCAATTAAGTGTGATTCAAGGGCTTGGATGCACATATATTCCAATAATCATTAAAGCATCAACCGTATAATACACGAATAATATCAACTACCTAGCAATTGTAACTTATAGCATTCGTATCAAATGAATAACCGTGTAAGAATCTTCAAAGTGCCAGAATGAAACACAATGATGTATGCCCTCACAACAGTCAAAATCCACCATATAATTCATACTAACAGGATGTAACAAGTCTTACAATTAATGTTGAGTCAAGCTTGTATCAAGTTCACATAAGGTCTTAGATATCTCAGGGAATATTGCATTGTTTGCTCAGCCCAAAAACCCTCCAACTGTCTGCAAATACCCATTTTTTTTATGCAGAAACCAAATCAAAACCACATTGCTTCCTAACAATGTTTGAAAGCTCATAAAGATCAACGACTTTTCCATCAAAAATAATGACTAGTAGGGCCTGGTTCGTGTATAGGGAAATTCTTTCAAGCATGTTGTTAACAGTTTATTGAATGACTCTCTTTGCTCATTGGCATATGCAAGGTCTGGACATGATTGTAACTCGGGACCAAATACTGCAGCTAATGCCAACGGATCATTATAACTTGACTTGAAATCGTCATCTGTATTTGAAGGCCGATCGGAATCGTTCAAGATACTGACACTAATAAATTAGAGCGTTCTAAAACGATTTGAAATCATTTCATCAACTTTTTTTTTATGAATTCACCAAGCGGTTCTGGTATGACGCCAAGACTGAGTGCTTGTATATGTAAGGTCATGGGTTCAAACCACGGTCCGCCCAAAAATTTAAAAGAAAAATAGAAAACCCTCGTTTTTGCAGTCGCAGTACTGAAAGTCGATCATTTGCAAAATTGAGGAGAAATAACATAAATCCAGGAGGAAATCCCAAAAAAAAATCATCAAACAAATTAAAAAAAAAAAGAACTTATTTTCGCAGAAAAGTTCCGCTACTATTTGATATATGTCACGAACCAGTATGCACCACACCCGCGTAATAACCTCCATAGAAATACCTAATGATGACAGTCGATGTATAACTCAAATAATTAAAGGGCTAATTTAAGAGGAAAGGATCACGTACATTTCCAGATTTTATTTAATCGAAGCTCTCCATTAATTTAAATTAGATCGTTTCATTGGCACTACGATGAAAACGTCGTAGAGAACTCCCACGCCCAGGGTTTAGAAAATGACGGTTCCACAGAATAATAATCCGCTGGTAGGTCATATCACAATGAACCATCAGATGCACAATGGGCTGCTTCAATGAATATGAATGTAATTTAGTTAAATGCAAAGCTCATGAAGCCTGCTATTAGTGCATACCCACAAGCCAAACCGTGAATAAAATTCAACGATGGTCCTATGGTATAGTGGTAACACACAACGCTTGTTAAACATGGGGTCTTAGATTCAAATCGCAAAAATGTAACCGTGAATTTCTTAAAAGTTTTTACGCAGCAAAATTTAGCCACAAAATTTACACGAGCATAGGGCTTGTGAGGTCGAAAGGGTTTGAACGATGCCTCTGATACCATCTGTAAGAACCAAAAAAAACTGAAATACAGAAAGAATTTAAAGCAGGTACCTACCTGAACTGCTACTTGAACTGTTGTAGTTGATGATGACTACGGCTACTCTACTCCAATTATCGAGAGACCAATTCTACCCAACCAGACTAAGCAGAGCCTAGCTGCTCAATCCAATAAGCTTCTCAACAGAGGCTAACTGTCCCCCATGCCCAGAACCTCAGAACACTCAGAGCTCTTCTAATGGCTGGTTCTTCCACTTGGTTTGTCCTCTTGGTTTTTCTCTTGGTTTTCTCCTAATTTTCCCCCTGCTAAAAACCCTGTCTACCTCTATATGAAGCTCTTCTTGGCAGTGGCTGCCTTGTTCACCAGCGACTCCACCGTTTACTATCATGGTGATAGCTCTCCTTTGTGAATGTGAGTCACAAACCTTTACAGGTGTATTTACCTTATGATTAGGTTTTTGTTTAATTTAAATGTGATGGTCATATTTTTTTTTAATATAAGTTCTATTTATATTTATTTTAATATAAGTTTTATTTATATTTATTTTATTATAAAGTTTATAACTTTATATTAGTTAATTATTTTATATTCATGCTTAGCATTTAATATGATCTTTATCAATATTCTGGAGCATATAATATATATATATATATATATATATATATATATATATATATATATATATATATATATATATATATATATATATATATATATATATATATATATAGATGTATAGTCCTCTTGATCTAAAACCATACATTACGCGATATTGATGAACGAGTAGAACTTCTTTTCCTAGAAGGGTCATGGTATTTAGCACTTATAATCTATTTAGTATAAAATACTAGTGCGGTGTATGCGACACATGCATATGTAGCTATCATATGCATGTACCGTATACCTGCTATAATGCTTGCGTTCTTTGTATTTATAGATGGGTCGTTACAAGGAAGCCCTCTCCCGACCTGATAGGGCTAGATACCAGGTTAAGCGTGGTTTGATGTTACCCTAGATCCTACCTTTCTCAACTTGAAGTAGATTTAGGCTCTAATAGGTAGATTCCCTCAATCTACTCTCTTACCAATCTTTATAATTTTCACCATATAAATAGAGTCATGTTTTTTATGTAATACAATCTAATGTTTCAATTTAATATGAGAACAACAACATGAGAGGAACAATATTAATTAGACCAAGGTCACACTGAATGATAAGAATGATGAATAAGAGTTTAATGATGGCATATTGATGTGAATATTAATCAAGATGGTAAGTATAAGGAGAAGGATGGATTATATATATATATTATTTAAGGTTTCAATTTAATATGTGAGTGGGGTGATTATAAATAGAGACAAAGAGAGTTAAGAATTTCATATCTAAAGTTTCTAGATTACTCATTAAAAAAAACTATTGTTGGCATTTTGAGCCAACAAGTGTGGCTCATCATCTTCAGGACAAAGATGCAGAATCTGATCAGATGTTGAGAGATAAATAAGGGAGAGATTTGAGGTCAAAAAGGAGAATAGACATCTATTCTTCTTTTTGACCCCACATCTCTCACCTATTTATCTCTCAGTGCCTGATTAGATTTCACATCTCTATCCTAAAGATGAGCCACACTTGCTTGCTTGAAACATCGACAATAACAAAGTTTTATGTGAGTAATTTGGAGATGCTTCATAGCATTAAGAATTATCATTATCATTATTATGATCTATAATGAGAGATATTATAATTTTTGTCATTGAATTATCTTTTTCCTCGAATCAATCAATAACTTTATAATATTCTTATCAATATAGTCATGAGTTAAGTTACTTGGTTCGACAAATGAAATTGATTAAATTTGAAGTTCACTGAACTTCATTCGTGTGAGAATTTATTCAATGAGTTGAGCAATTTCAAGTTGAACATGAGCAAGCCAAACACGAACATTAATAATCACACGAAATTCATGTAAAACTCTATTGAATTTCATTTCAAGTTTGTTATGAAATCACGACAAATACAAAGAGGTTCGTAATAAAAAAATAGAAAAACAATAAACCCTAAAGACTAAAACCTATTAGCTTTAAAAAATAAATCTCCAAGTTGCCTACACTAACAGAATGTTGGCTTTGAATGCCAAACTTGACAACGATATGGATTAAGTTAGCTTTAAGAGGATTAACTTAACTTTTGGAGGATTCTAGAGTCGTGTTGTTAATTTACATAGAACACTTACATAAAACAATACTTTTTTTTAATAATATTTTTTATTTCTATTTTTTTTTTATATCTTCAGTTTTGTAGGTAAATTTTTATTTATACATACTTAAATTATATAATTTATATTTTAAATATATATAGAAATATAATATGAGAAAAAAATATGTAAATTAAAAATATATTTTAATCTATTTATAAATTATTACATATAATTAATTAATTTTTGGTGATGTGATAATGCTTAATTATAAAATGATAAAGATAGAATATAATATTTAATAAAAAAAAGTTCAACATAAATTTAATTAGTTTTAAATATAATATATATATATAGTATTAAAGGCTAAAAATAAATTAATTATATTTAACTATGTTTGATCTCAGTAAACGTAACCCCATCAACATCATCATCATCATATTAAATTATATATATTATATATTATATATATATATATTATATATATTTATATTTTTATTTATAGAAATTTAATTATATAAATTTATAGTCATATTAAGTTTATAATTATATAACTAATAACTATAATAAAATAATATTCAATAAATTAAACATTAATATATAAAAGAATAAATCAATTATAAATTAGTAATCCTTTAATTTTATGGTCATTATATCTCTCACCCTCCCCACATATATATATATAAAAAAGTATAAACCATTGTAATCATATAATAAGATTATAACAATTTCAACATATATATAATTAATATTTAAATATTATTATTTTAAATTATAGAATTTCATTTTCCAAATTTTCATAGTAGAATTTTTTATCAAGTTTTAAAGTTGTTTAATCAAAATACTTACTAAGTTTTTAGATAATGAGTATTATTTTTATTAGTCTTTGTTAAGGTGGGACTCTAACAATTGATTTGCCTGTTGACCACTATTAGTTTAACATTGATCCATGAAATTTATAATGTTTAACTTTGAAAAACAAATATCTATTTTTCAATATTATTGCAAAAAAAAAAATTCAAACATTTGATTCCACCATAAACTTGAAGCTTTTATTGTAGCCTTTGCACCAAGTGGATAATTGCCTCATATTTTTCTGCCATAATTTTTAGATGCAGTTACAATATTTATGTCATCAATCTTATATATTTGTAGAGTGATTTTTCATTGTTAAGCTTGGTCGGAAAACCTACCAAAAGCAAGTATTTGCATAAAAAATGGATAATACTTTATGTAAATAAATATACTTACCAAGAGTTACTACACATTTATGTGTTATTTATCACTTTAATAAGTATGAGTAAAAATGTAAATCTATAGACTTACTAGTGGTTATTACTCACAAAAAAAAGTTATGTAACTCGTTGTCGCTTAAGTGGCGATTAATTTTTCTATTTCATATATCAATTTACAATTTTTATGAAAGCCTACTTTCCACTTAAGTGATAGAGGCTAAGCTACCCTGGCAATCTATGCATTTCTCTCCGTGAAAAGAGAAATTGATTTTTTCTCGGTGCGTTCTCATTGCGAAAATTGTTGGCATATCAGATATTGCTTAAAGGTAGAGCATATAACACATATAAAGAGTGGAATATTAGATTTTATTTTGTAGATATTATATGAAGAATTATAAATATATACTTTACCATCATAGTTTTGATATAGAAAGTGGAATATTAGATTTTTTTTATGAGATTATATGAAAAATTACAAATATATAGTTTACATTTATAGTTTTGGTATTATTTATCTTAATATGCCTCGACTTCTAATTTATTCAATGATGAAATGTGTAATTGTATCGACAAGTATTGAAATACACCTATAATATGGATGGAGTAGTAGGTGAAAGCATGGAAGCCATATGAAAAAGGCGTTTCTTCTATCAAATTTGGCATATGGGAAGGGATTTCCATATACATTGCTATTTGTAAATTCCTTCCATGCAGATTGTATATATCTCATTTGGTTTGTGTACTTGCAAATTCTTTCCATGTGGATAATTTGTATTACAATAAATTATTTTTATATTAAAAAAATATTTTATTTGTTAGTATGGAAACCATTTTATCTGTTAATTAGATTAAACTAATGTTATTATTTTGAGATAGTTCTCAGCGAATAATCACATTATCAAAAGTTGATGGTGTGATTATTTGAGAAGAACTATGTCAAAACAATATGAATTACAAAAGTTTAAACTCGGAGTTAATATTATTATATGTTTTTTTTGTTGATGAAAAAAATATTTGTATTCAGTTTCTTTGAATAAAGATGTCTAATTGAGTTTATGGAATGCAAATTATTAACCCAAAGCGCTGTCTCCCATTTCATCATTGGATAAAAAAAATATAGAGAAATATTTTGTTGAACAACAACATGGATTTCAGAGATTATCCTACTCCATAAGCTCTTAAAACTGATGAAATTCCACAAATTATTAATGATTTTAGTTTTGCTTCCATAAATGTTATCATGCACCTTATTGTTATTCATATTTTGGCATTTAGCCACCTACTAAGTTGTTGTTACCATAATTGAGTGAAGTTTTACAGACTAATTTTATTTATTTATTTTAATTAATATTATATTACTTTTCCTCTTGTTAATGTTAAATGGTTGTTATGTAAGTAATTTTAAATTCATAATATTATTAATGGAATTGCTTGATTGTTAATAGTCTTTGTTAATAATGTGCATTGAATAATATTGATCACTTTTCCATTTCAATATGTTATTATGATTTTAAATATAATTTGTTTTAATATTTATTAGTAATTTCCAAATATTTTGTTCTAAATTAATAATTAATATTACTAATTATAATATATTATTTTGCTACCCATTAATATTATTAATAATTATTATTTAATATATATTCACTTCTTAATATAGTAATAATATTAATTAAAGTTAATATTTATGCGCAATAAATTTATAAATATCTATATTTTTTTTGCCAAATATATATATGGCAAAAATTACACTGCATGCAACGCTGGTTATACTTGTCTTTTCCCTCCTTAATCATCTAATATGACCTTGTAGTGTTATTAGTACTCTTTATATGCAATGCCATCTTTATTATGGACATAATTGCATCATAGAATTTTAAATTTATCATAACGTTAGTGAAAATATATCAATTTCTAGTTTACTGATAATTATGTTATTCAATTTTAAATATTATGATAAAATCAATGAAAACATGTTAATTTTTAGTTTATATAAATATGTTAATTTATATAGAATTGGTTTATTAGATTTATTTGAGAGAGATAAATTTATTGAAATATAAATCCTTTTTATAATAAAATATGAGTAAAAGATCGTATCAGATTTTTTTTTTATACTTAATAGATTTAAAGTTAAGAGGAATGGAGATTAGTTTTAATAAATTAAATGACGATTACTATAGGTGTGGTTTTTAAACGAATTTTGATTTTTTGAAATTTATTAAGTAGTATCTATAATTTATAAAGCATTATAAAGAAAGCTCCTTTAAAAGTTATATGATTATTGGTTCTAAGAAAAATTGAAGAAGATAAATATACTAACTATTGGTTCTCAAAAAATTGAAGAAGATAAATATACAAGATTATTGTGTACTATGTCATATAATGATGAGATGAATGTAATGAATAAATTATTTTTTTCATGTGGAAATATTGTTATATTCTATATGAAGAATATTTAAAGTTGAGATGAATAAAGACTAGGTTCAATGTAGCAATAACAAAAAATTAAATGATTATTATTATGTGTATGTATTTTAAATGAATTTTAATTTTTTGAAGTTTACTGAGTATCATCTATAATTTAAAAAGCATTATAAAAAAGTCACTTTAAAAGTTACATGAAGATTGGTTATAAGAAAAATTGAAGAATATGGATTGACAAAATCATTCTGTAGTCTATATCATATAATGATAAAATGAAAGTAGCAAATAACTTTTTTTTTTCACATAGAAAACATTATTATATTCCATGTGATAAATATACATGTTCCAGCCTTAAGGGACTACTCATTCTCAACAATAATGATTCAATCCATTACATCAAAGCTCATCATGTCACTTACTAGAATTGAACATAGGTGGGGAGAATCCCAATCATTCCTCCTAACCAGCAAAGATTGACCCAATTGATGTAGTGAATGACTTATTTTATGATGATATATAAATCAATTTAAATTTAAACAATAAAGGAATATATAATGGATATATTGTTATAACTTAAATCCCAAATCCCTCCAAAAAAAGATTTCATATTTTCTTAATCCTGGCGATGTTATGTGATCATTATTTAGACCATTGAATTAACTAGTTTTTTTTTGTAAGTCCAAGAGCTTCTATTAATTCAAAGGAAATTTACATCGTCGAGAACAGTTTTGCCGAATTCTTCTAGCCTCACTCCTACCATATTTGTTGACTAGAAAGAAAACACCAAGACACATGACAAGATTCCTATACAACTGTAGAAACCAAAATCAATATGGCTAGTGAAACTAGAAGCCATACAAAACCAAAAAACAACCAACAACCAACAACCATCAAGTTTCATAAGAGTTGACCAGATTGGGGTTTTGTGGTATAGTACCAGGAAAGAAAGGAGGTTGAAAATTGCAGTGAACATGATTTTCTATATGTGCAAGCCTCCCCTCCAAGCATTGCATATTTTCCAAAATTCTTCTTTGACCCCTCATCAAGGTGGCCAACCAATCCTACATTCCCCATTGATTTCTTTGTACATCATTGAGGAATTCTATGACCACAATTCAATACTCGTGTCTATCATGGCTAAGCTACTCTAGAAGAAGGGTGACTTGGTTAAGATGATTGCCAAAGACACCCAAAGGAGGAGGTAATACAATAAAACCAAGAGACTATGCAGGGTTAGGATGAACAACCTCACCCATCCCATGGTCACCCAAATCATGAAAGTCCAAATGGCCCCTTAGGCCCATACCCCTCCTCCTCGACCAAAGATACATTGAATGGATCGTGCAACAAGGCTCCATTAATGTCAGAACACTAGAACCTCACCTTTAGGCCAGTTGCATCACCCTACAAAGAAGTCACAAGATACCTAAATTTCCCAATCATAAAGAAGAAGTCAACATTTATCTATGAGCTAAAGGCTTTTTTATTATGGAGTTTGATCTTGTAAAAGATAGAGAACAAATCCTCAATTTTGAACCTTGGTTTTGGGGCAAATAGAGGCTTTGTATGAATTTGTGGACTCTAACATTTGTTTTTCCATTGGACACACTCTACATACCTCTAGTTTAGGTAAAAATGCCTGACCCCCTCTTGTACTTTTAGGGTTTTGATTCATTAAAGGAAATAGGAAGTTCTTTAGGGAACTTCCATTTAAGAAGTGTTGAAACCTAAAGAAGACACATCAATACATTTTCACACATATGCTTGCATTTAAATTTTAACAAAGATACCTGATAGAAATAGAGATTGTAACCAAAGACTACACTTGGACCTAATGCCTTTACTATGTGCAACTTGCAATCAAATATATAACATACTTTGAAAAATGCTTATTGAAAAATATAGTTTCGAAGCTCATGCTCTAATGAGCGACGACTAGGGCTTCCACAACTCAATGATCATCGGTGAATTATAGCGATTCAAAGAATAAATCAATTTCTATAGAAGGAATGGTATCTCAAGCCATGATTTTATATAGTTGCATGATGAAATCTGGACCAATTCTTCCTGATGTCCAAGAAGCTCCATCCTTTAATGTTTTATTGGAAGAGGATGTCTTTAGCTGTGATTTTTTTTTCAAATCAAGGTTTGGCATTAGAGAAATTTTGACGTCTGAAATGGGCCTCCAAAATAATATTATAAAATAATAGGGGAAATAATAAAATAATATTATATGACATCATCAAATTTTAGAGGGAAAAAAGAAAAAACTACTTTTTACACTTGTATTTTCAACTTATCTCCTTATGGGTTTACTCAAATTTCAAGTGAGAGCACTTGTTGGATGCATATTTTAATTCTTCATCCAAGGATTACCCATGTTTCATACATTTGATGGACCCTGCTACACAAAAACTGAGAAATATATGAAAAAATGTGAGAACAATCATGTTTTTCATGTATTTCTCTTTTTTTGTGTAGCAAGTTCCATCGAAAGTATGCACCATAGGCACTCTTTGGATGAGGAATTAAAGTTTGCATCCAACAAGTGCCCCCGATCGAAATTTGAGTAATACCGTAGGGAGATAAGTTGAAAATATGGGTTGAAAAAGTAGTTTTTTAATTTTTAATTTTTAATTTTTAATCTTTTTACTTTTTACTCCAAAAATGGTGAATCATCCCGCATGGTTTATATTATCTTCTTGAATATTATTGGTTCTTATAAAGTTGAATATGGTTGTACATTTTTGTATTGAAGCCCATTTTAGATGTCAAAAATTCTCTAATGTATACAGATTTAATGGGTTTTCACTGTGATTGATCGATCTCCATAAGTGGACTTATGATACATGGAAATCCCTCTTGACTGACGATATGAATATTTACCCTTTGGCTTAGGGATAAGAAAAATATTTGTGAATACTGACCCTGGTTCTAGGGCAGAGTTGGTCTTTTCATGAAACCCTAGACTCCCACGTTTGATTTGGTTATGACATCAATCTCCATGGATCATGTTTGGGTAAGGCTTTTGAACCTTTCCTTGAAGCATTCGAACATCCCATATTATCTTCCATTAGTAATGCATTAGGGAAGTTTTATTACCACAACCTAGAATCTAAATTTTTTTATAGACCACTTATGCTTAAATATGTGTCGAGATGGATTTCAACAAGGGTTTTCCTACAAAGATAAATCTGTCGGCTCCAGACAATGTGCGGGTTCAGAAGCTTGATTATGAAAATGTTTCTTTTTGATGTTGAGCATGTTATGAAACTGGGCATGTAATAAAAAATTTCCCCAATAACTTGTAGAATTACAAATTCCAGACAAATAACTAGAGGCCCAAATGGTGGGAAGGAGCTAAAATTGAACATTATATGGTATACAAAGAAGAAGAGACCTAGGGTAAGAAATAAGTAAAGGAAAAATAGGAAGAAGTTATTGTCAAAGAAGATTCACTAAAGGAAACAAAAACCAGTTAATAATAAGTGTATGAAGACCCTTTAGATCAATGACAGTGGGAGTGCAACAAACTCTAGTAAAATTTAGATCCCTCGTTGAATCCCCAAGGAATAAAGCTGGAAAAATAAACTTCTTGGACAATGAGGCAGATGAGGAAAAACTTGAAGACAACAATGCTCACACATTGAAGGGTGATCTATCCGATAAAATTGAAAATGTGGGCTGGATTCAAGTGGGGAAGAAGGGTAAAAAATGTTGAAAAATGGAATGTATATGTATTTGGATCTTGGGAGTATTATGGCAAAAATTTTGCTTGAATGGGATTGGAATTTTCATATCATGGGGTAAAACCTTGAGGGATTAGATTGAGCCTTCATGCTCAATCTCAATCTCGCAAGGAATATTGGTAATTTTGAAGAAATGTAACAGAGATTGGACCAGATTGTGGCCCTCCTTTTTAATAATAATCTCATACATGTTTCTTTAAAAAAAATGCTTACAACAATGCATTATGACTAGAGATCTAGGAAATATAGAAACCTCATAAGAAACCCACCTATTGGGAAAAGGTCAATTAAGGCCACCATCTAATTAGCAAGGATGTAATATTATATTTCTAGTAGGCTCTACCCTTCTATTGCAATGCCTTAGAAATACCCAAAGAATCTTCACCAATGTGAGAGAAACCATCAGCGAAAACCCCGTTGTCACCCCTAGAGTAAAAGGCCCTAACTATACCTAACCCTCTCCATTGAGACCATTCATCCAAGCTTCCTTGCCCCTAAAAATGGTCACAAAAATTGGGTGGATATAGCAAAGAATGCAAAAGATGTTATGGAAGTATCCAATGTTTAGCACACCCTTCCATATGAAGAAGATCAAATTTCTACAACACTAGAAGAAGGTGAGATGTCAAAACTGTTGACATTCTATTATGATCAAACAAAGGAATAGGTAACAACCTCTAAGAAGAAGAAAAAAAAAACAAATTAACCCGATATTCAAAGATATGCATAACTAAAAACCAACCTAGGAATTTATTTTAATTATCTATTGATTCAATGTACACTTATGTTCTAGTTTCTCCAAATCTACTAACCTTATAGATCATGTGTTGAAAACCTTTCTAAACATTAAAGTAAGAATCACAAGTTAGGATTCCCCTAACCTTCATAGCATTGGTGTATTCCCTCCATCTACTCTGTTACCAATGTTTATAATTTTCACCATATAAATAAATCATGTTTTGAGAACCTTTTTAAACATGAAAGTAAGAATCACAAGTTAGGATTCCCCTAAACTTCATAGCATTGGTAGTGTTAGTGTCGATGTCTTCATCCCTTCGTCAGAGATCAAACCCTCTTGTTGCATTGCATATTAAGTGTCTCGCCCAGTCAGCTGCATTCGATTAGGAGCATGGATCATCTGATGGTAGTGGCTTCTCCTACATTTTCCCTCATGTCCTTTACCTGCTAGCCCATGTTTATTCATCAAAATCATATACAATCACCTTTTTGTCTTTAAAGTTTGCAAAGGTCTTTTCTAGGGTTTCATTGTCATTAGGTCTAGGGTTTCATCAAAAAGGTTTTCAAAATGTCCAATAACATCCAGCGGGCACATGAGGAAGTTCCAGTACTAATAACTTTTATAAAAAAATGTTTAGAGATGTATTTTTCCTCAAAACTCTGTTTTGAGGAAAAACAGAGTATTTCAGTTTTTATTGTATAAATTCATGTAATTTCATTTCCTTCATATGTAAATTAGTTCAATGGCAACCATGGTCACTTTTCCTAGCCTTACTAGCTCCAACCCCCTGCAAAGCAAACAAAAAACAAGTCATTTAGTTCATCAAAAAGCTCAAATAAAGTCAAAAGCTCAAAAAACAAAATTAAAAAGTCAAGTCATATTCCAAACATTGTAAAAGTGGGTTTTTATGAAACAAAAATTAAAGGTCCTTGTATATAAATGATTTCTTCAATTTAAAAGCTCATTTCCATTCAAGCAACAAAGTGTGAGCAAAGAAAGGCCGTGTGTGAGCAAACAAGTGAAATTGGAGAGAAATTGTGCAAAATTAGAGGTGCGGTGCACTGGGTGAGTGGCGCGGTGCATACAACAGGTGTGGTGCATAGGGCCGTGATTTCCAGTGCAAAATTGAATGAGCGCGATGCACACAAAGGGCACAGAGCATTGGGTTTGAGGTGCGGCGCATAGAGCTGTCAAGCCTGTTTCACTCAAAAACTTTCTCAAATCGCCAAAATCACCCAAAACCTCTAGTGAGAAAGTAAGTTAAACTCTCCTCTTGGCTAGTGAAGGAGTTTGTTATAAAGTTTATGGTGGTTGTGTAAACAAAAATCAAACCCTACCTCTTTTTATCTCTCAAAGAAAACAATGCTTAGGGTTTGTATTCATCATTTTTCTACCAAAACTATTTCTACCACTTCTTCATTTTTCCACTCCCACACTCATTTTCTTAGTTTATTCCCCTATTCCCTAACTCCCATATCCCCAAAAAATCATTTATCCCTATCCCCAATTCCCATTTCCCAAATCCTAAATATAAATTCCCAAACCCTGGCTAATATCCATAAAACTCCCATATCACTTCCTAATCCCTTGTTTCCCTAACTAAATCCTGTTATAAACAGTCCCAAAATCCCTCATTTTTCCCTCCCTCTACAATCCCTCATATTACTTTTCCCTTGGTGGCAGAAAATCAAAAAACACCATAAATTTCCTATTCTTCATCAAGAAAGCTCACTCACTAACAGAAATGGAGTCTGATCCTTCATATGACCATGAAGAGGAGACACACAGTGACTCTCCTACAGAGGCACATGCGCCCAGAAGGCCTCATAGAGGTGGCAAACACATAAGAGAGGAACCTACTACCCTTACTGAGCTATAGGCCTACCCTTTCACCATGACATGTTTCCAACATCAGTCCTACTATGAGTTCTGTGAGATGGTTACTAGAATTCAATTTCACCGTGAGTTGGTCCATTTGTTTGTGCTTCATTTACATGATGGTCAAGCCACTCTAGCTGGTGTAACATTCACTTTAACACCAGAATCTATTTCTCTAGCAACCGATATTCCTAATATTGGAGAGCAATGGAACAAAAGGTAGCAAATAGACAGGAAACATTATGAAGCATACATCAAGCCGGGTTATTTGAGACAACTCAAGAGAGTTTTTCCTTTTCGGTACCTGAAAGATTCTTATGCTCCTTTGATGAAACTGATAATGAAGTATTTCAGCTGTGAGGGTCGGTTTTCTCGTTTATATGCCTATCATATCAGGCTGTTGATGATCTTTACCAGGGTGAGAATGATGAATCTCCCCTACTTCATGTGCTGAAATATTGAGAAGATGACCACCCTAGTACAACACAAGACTCCTCAGTAGCAGTTCAATAGTATTTATCATTTTGTTCTCATTAAAATTGTGGTCATCCATCAACTTGGTTTGTAGGGCATCATTTGGGAGGACTTCATTTCTCGTGAGGTTTTCATAGCTCCTCAGGGACCTCCAGAGGTCGTGCATGAGATAGGTGTACCTTCATATCAGCAAGAAGGTCATGAGACACAGACCGTCAGTATGCCGGTGTTCGTCACTTATCAAAGGGGCACTAGACGGTTGTTTGCAGCAGCAAAGCGAGTATTATCTCCACTCAGGGTGGAAGGGGTCTCGCTTCCTTCATCAACACAGTAGGTTCAGGACAAAGGCAAGAGGCCATTAAAGGATGAGGGGCCTTCAGGTGAGCAGGAGACCGATTTCATTCTCATTGAGGGTGATGATACTGATGTGGGCCCAAAAAGCTCAAATCTCAAAGAAGTCAGCCAAGAGCAACAGGCGGATATCAATGCTTTGTCCCTCAACTTGGAAAGGGCTAAGTGGATAATAAAGTACCTGGAGCAAAGAAATAAGCAGCTTGAATACCAACAAACGATTATGGAGTTGCACAACATTCAGGAAAACTGCCAAAAGGAAGAAGGTGAAATTCACATTGCTTGAGCAAGAGATCAATGCCGATCGGGAATCTTGGCTTGAAAGAGTTAATATCCACTTAGAAAATTTGTTGGAGAAGGCCAATAGGGAGAAGACATTGTTGAGGCATATGGCTTATCATTACATGGCAAGAAACAAAGTCTACAAGGCAAGAATCTAGAGCTTAAAGGCAAAATTGAAGAGGACATCAAGGATGCGAAAGGAGCACGATAAACTTTAGATCTTGTCTAAGGCTTCCTTGGCCCAACACAATGCTTGATGGAGAAGAGTGAGACTAAATTTCAAAAAATTTCGGACACTTTTTGCATTTTTGGAATTTTTGGCACAAAAAACAGAGTTTTCTGCCCTATGCGCTGCACCACCTGGCGCTCGCTTTTGATAGGAGCCTCCAAATGACAAAAACTCAACATTTTTGGATTTGGCATGGAAAAATATGTTTTCCTACCAATGGCAAAGAAATTTTGACAGGTTTTGAGCCCTCAAAAAGGTCAAAAGCACTCAAACAATGACCTTACTGCCCCTATTTTGACACACAGGAAGCAGTGTTGGGAGAACTGAATTTTGGATGAGTAGATGGAGGAAAAATTAAACAATTCCATTTTGGTTGGAAAGTAGACAGGCAAACCTTTCCAAAAGCACACTTAAAGTGAATTTGGACACCGGGAAGACCTCCAAAAGTGGCTGCAAACAGGCGCTACACATAGGGAAATCAGTGAGGCACATAGGGGGAATTTTGCTCAGTTTGACCAAGTATACTCTGTTTTTCGCCTAGCTTTTGCCAATTTGACTTTTTCTCCTTCTTAATGTCAAACTTATGATGTAATTGAATATAAATGGATGGATCATGATGTATTTTTACTTATGGAGGTAGATTCATCTATTAAAAAGTTGTTTGAAACTGAATGAATTAGTTCCCTTATTTCTAGAGGCATGTTGTTCCACTGCCTAATTTCTAGTTCTCAGTTTAGAATTAGTTGGAACAGCTCCTAAACATGTGAGCTCGACCCCTAGAGGCTAGGATGAGTTATGATTTATCTATATCTTGTGATCTTTCAATCATTTGCATGGTTGGACCTTTGAGAAAGTAAGGAGCTTCATTGTACACTCATATCAGCATTTTGGCTAAGGAATTGAGACCAGGGTTTGCAGCACTCATTGGGATTCATGTGGCATTTTGTTTTGGTACAGTGCTTTCTTCTGTAATTGTGAATTTACTTATGTGTTATGTATGCCATTATCTATCTTGCTTCTTCTTAACTAAATCAAACAAGGGAAAAGGTAGAATCCATTGAAATTGTAGTGCTCTACCTGGGGTTTGCTTTAGTTTCTTGATGTTTTCAACTATTTGAAGAGGATCCATGGATTTTCTTGCCCTCTTCAGCTCCTCACCTATCTAATCTCTCCATCCCATTCAATTTGAAGTGCCAAAATCAGTTGCCTACCTTGCCCCATTGAGATCTCTGCAAGGCTGAGCCTCATTCCCTGCACCCAAAATCTGCCTTTCCATTGGAACCAACAAAAAACATCATTTTATTCAATCAAAATCTTTTACATATATACCTAGCCTAAGATCAGTCATGATATTAGTCATCTCAAGCCCTTATTGATCATACTTCGCTGAGATTGACAGGACAGAGCCCTCTCCCGACCTGGTAGGGCTAGCTACCAGGTTAAGCGTGGTTTCATGTTACCCTAGATCCTACCTTTCTCAGCTTGAGGTAGATTTAGGCTTTAATAGGTAGATTCCCTCAATCTACTCTCTTACCAATCTTTATAATTTTCACCATATAAATAAAGTCACGTTTTTTATGTAATACAATCTAATGTTTCAATTTAATATGAGAACAACAACATGAGAGGAACAATATTAATTAGACCAAGGTCACATTGAATGATAAGAATGATGATTAAGAGTTTTATGACCATATTGATGTGAATATTAATCAAGATTATAAGTATAAGAACAAGGATGGATTTTATATATCTATATATATATATATATATATATATATATATAATAGATATAGATATAGATTATAGATATAGATATAGATATAGATATATAGATATATATATAATATATAAGATATATATATATATATATATATATATATATATATATATATATATTATATATATATAAATATATTATATATATATATATATATTTGATTTAAGGTTTCAATTTAATATGTGAGTGGGGTGATTATATATATATAGAGAGAGAGAGTTAAGAATTTCATATCTAAAGTTTTTGTGGGAAGAGTAATTATGAAGTATTTCTAGATTACTAATTAAAAAAAATATTGTTGGCTTTTTGAACCAGCAAGTGTGCCTCATCATCTTCAAGACAAAGATGCAAAATCTGATCAAATGTTGAGAGATAAATAAGGGAGAGATGTGAGGTTAGAAAGGAGAATAGACATCTATTCTTCTTTTTGACCCCACGTCTCTCACGTATTTATCTCTCAGTGCCTGATCAGATTTCACATCTCTATATTGAAGATGAGCCACACTTGCTTGTTCGAATCATCGACAATAACAAAGTTTTATGTGAGTAATTCGGAGATGCTTCATAAAGTTAAGAATTATCATTATCATTATTATGTTCTATAATGAGAGATATTATTATTTTTGTCATTGAATTATGTTTTTCCTCGAATCAATCAATAGCTTTATAATATTCTTATCAATATAGTCATGATTTAAGTTACTTGGTTCGACAAATGAAATTGATTAAATTCAAAGTTCACTGAACTTCATTCATGTGAGAATTTATTCAATGAGTTGACCAATTTCAAGTTGAACATGAGCAAGCCAAACACGAACATTAATAGTCTCACGAAATTCATGTAAAACTCTATTGAATTTCATTTCAAATTCGTTATGAAATCACGACAAATACAAAGGGGTTCGTAAAAAGAAATAGAAAAACAATAAACCCTAAAGACTAAAACCTATTAGCTTTAAAAAATAAACTTCCAAGTTGCCTCCACTAACAGAATGTTGGCTTTGAATGCCAAACTTGACAACAATATGGATTAAGTTAGCTTTAAGAGGATTAACTTAACTTTTGGAGGATTCTAGAGTCGTGTTGTTAATTTACATAGAACACTTACATAAAACAATACTTTTTTTAATAATATTTTTTATATTTTTTTTTTTTCTTCACAATTTGATAGGTTGTTTTTATTTATACCATCTTAAATTATATAAATTTATATTTTTAAATAATTATATAGAAAGTAATATTTTAAAAAAAAATATATGTAAATTTAAAAATATATTTTATTCTTTATTATATTTTATAACATATAATAATTAACTTTTTTGTGTATTGTGATACACGCTTAACATTATATTAAATAAATTAAGAGGGAAATAATATATATATATATATATAATATATACTTATATTATATATATTTATTAAAGCTAAAATAAATTAAAATGTATATTAAACTTTGTTTGATCCCAAGCGAACGTTAATCTATCATACATCATCATCATTAACCTATATTTAATTTATATAGAAACTTAAATTAATATTAATTTATATATTCATAATTAAGTTTCATAAATTTATATATCTATAAATAATTTTATATAAAAATAGATATTTCAATAATTTAACCAATTAAATATATAAAGAAACAATACTATTAATATTATTTGAATCCTTTAATTTTTGTCATTTATTGTCTAATACCAACACACACCACACACACACATTATATATAATATATATATAGATATATAAGTATTACATACACCATTTGTAATACTTTTATATATATGTTGTTCTAGAACATATATATTGTTTGGTCTAGAACATATATGTTGTTTGGTCTTCTTGTGGTTGTTGCAATCAATTTTCTTCAATCTTCTTGACTGATTTCACACTTTCGAGAGACAAACAATAGATTATACCCTTGATCACACATATTTACAACACTGAGAATAATATGCTTCAAAGCCTTAATTAGAAAAACATTTTGTCCCTTCATATGTTCGCTTCCAAGACTTGTTACAACTTTTTCAAGTATCTTGATAGAAGAATTATCTCCAAGCACAACACTACCATTTTTTTTCTTTTAGGATGGCAATTTTATTTTCATTACTAGTCATATGTGTCAAGCATCCACTGTCTATGTACCATTCATCTTCTTTATCTTCAACGGTCAAAGTTGGATTGCAATTTTCCTTCTTTTTCTTCTCACATATCATAGTTGGCTTCTTTTTTTGCACGAGCATTTGTTTCCACAAGCTCGCAATCCCATGCCTTCTGACCAATATTATTACACCTGTAGAATACAATGCTTTGGATCATTAGTGGTTCAAATGGATTGTAGTTTCCATGTCTAAATCCATAATAATTCCCGCTCCTTTCATAATTGTATCTTGTATTTATTTTACAATGAATTGCTTTATGCCCAAAATTTCTGCAAGAGTAGCAGTGACCAAGAGAGATATTTTCATACTTGGGAGAGTAGGTTGATCTTCTGAAGGTGTTTTTCCTTGGATAAGGTTCAACCCATTTCTGATCATACTTGTGATGGATGTTCTTGGGAACATCGGTAGAACTTCTTGATGCAACAATATTTCTAGATTCTTCTTTAATTTTCTCCTTTAAAGGCTTGAAGCTCGTGCCTTTCTTCCTTAAGGATGAACCTGTATAACCAAGACCAATTTTATCACCTGATGGTTTTTGACAACTAAGAATGTTACCCAAAAATAGTGATTTGTTCAAGTTCTTATTGAGCTTATCAACTTCATATCTCAATGACACAACTACTTGTTCAAGCTTCTTGCATTCTTCTTCTCTCTTCATCATTTGGGTCTTCAACACCTCCTCAAAATTATTTTCTTCTTTAATGGACCTTCAAAGAGATATTTTCTTCATCATGCTTCTGAAGAAGGTTTTTCAATTCTCTATTTTTATTTCTAAGAAATGCATTTTATTTTTCATTATTCTTCAATTTCTCCTTAAGGTCTTCATCTTCTTATTCATACTTTAAATATTTTTTGAGTCCCTAAAAGAATCTACTGTCATATTTAGTTCTTCATCATCTGAATCATTGACCTCTTCCTCACCATGATCATTATCTTGATTTTATTGGGTTATGAAGAGAACTTCTCTTACATCTACTTACTCTGTATCACTTTCATCTAAAGAGCTATTGTCTTCATTGGAATAAAGATTTTTCTTGTGGAAGATTTTGTTTTCCTTAAAAGGATATATCTTATCATAATGACCCATTCTTCCACATTCAAAACATTTAAAAGGTAGCATACCTTTGTCTTTCCCTGTTCCCCTTTTCAGCTTCTTGATGAAATTTGCTTCATCTACATCTGAATCTTTGTCTAGCGTTCCTTCGATATTGATTTCTTTGTTTCTTATATTCCTTGTGTCTTTAAAAAATGCTTCTATGGTTGATGGTCCCTCTTCTCTATCTATTCTCATCTCATATGTTGTAGCAATGCTATGTAATTCTTCCATTGTCATCTTAGTCAATTCCTTGGTTTCTTCTTTGGTAGATATGTTATAACAGGCTAATCCTTCTTACAAACAAGAAGGATCTCACTAGATTTCAAACAAAACATAGTAACAAACATCAAAAGAATTTCTACCTTACTCTAGATTATAAATGAAAGATGAAACATATAGTACACGAAGAATCACTTGCCTATTTAGCGAATTGCTTGTTGAATTCCTTTCAGTGCTTTCCTCTGGTCTATGTTTGATTTATATGCCAAGAGGAGGATGCTTTAGATTCTCTTCCTAAGGGATGAGATCCTCAAAAGGTGGGATTGGTGTTCCCCAAAGAGAGGGAAATATATCCATGAATAGAGGGATAAGGCTTGAGTAAGCATCAACTTGAATCTTTTAGTTGGGAAATATTCACTTAACAAAGCTTCTAGAATTTAATTTTTTATTTTTACTTTCATTAATTCATGTGTGCAGTCCACAGTGGAAGACATAGTGTACTTTCATGCTAACTTTAATGGTCAGATGTGCGTATGCATAGAAACTGTCTAGGGAACCACGCAGGTACTCAAAAATTGATTTTGGACCATGTAATACAAAATTCTCATTCTCTTGGTATTTTTTTTACTTTAAGCTTCAGAGGGGATTCACTTGAGACACTCATTGGAAGGCGAGAATTCGGAATCAATAGTCATGGTGACAAAATTTAGTGTAACAAATTGCCCCCAAAAGTGCCAAGCCAAAAAATATGTTTGATGAATGAAGTGCTTTATCATGTTAAAGGTTCAGATCAGAGACAAATTGGTTGAAGACTTGAAACAAACAATCAAGGATTACCATATCATGCTTTCATATAAACATCACTAAGGTAGGCATTCCCATACTCACAGTATAAGTATCTCAAAGAATTAGTATGGAAATACATCTCAAGGTCCATGTCAACATAAGACACAGTATGGACGCAGCCATCAATGGATCTATGTTTGCAATCATGAATATTTAATAACTCCACGCAACCTAGATGGATGAAACTAGATCCAGGGTCTTGATCTCTAGGTCTTGATCTCCATCTCTTGATGTATAAATATAACCATGTGAGTAAATGTCTTGAAGTCGAACATGGTAGAAACCTCTCGATTAATATTCAATGATGTAAACTGTTAACATGTGCGAGAGAAGCCACCAATAATGACAATGGTTCTCAAGGTACTCCAGTATAATCTATGAACTGCAATTAAATGTCTTATCATCGAACACTCATATGATAATTCAATCGAAGGTCAATGATGAGAACCTAACATTAAAGGCAAGAAGCCTGCCATTGAGGAATGCACCCTCCAAGGTACCAAAGGAGGTTTCTAGATCAACTTCCTAGATAATGAGTTAAAGTCGATAGGAAGAGACTCAACGTAGGAGGGCCTTTGACATGAAACTCATGTCAAGTTTTAAAGAACAAATTTCTTGTAATATAGGACTAACTCATGGATAGACAAAATGATTGAAGGCTACAAATTGCAAGGTAATTTTGACTCGGGTTGGAATTCTCTTGAACATATTGGCGGCACAACATTTTGACTTGGCAATATTTGACTCAAAATTAATACCCAAAACCAACTGAAGATTTTCAATGAGGTACGATTAACTATGAGACAAAATGGATTTCCCAACTCGGACACAAAGGTGACAGAGTGTCATGCTCAAGAGCGACATATTGCCTTTTGTAATACAAAAGCAAACATTTCTTCCCAAATTTCGCCCACCTTTACTAGAAAATACCTCTTTATTTTTATGCAATATTGAGGAGGATAACATATGCTTGTCATGTAAGCTCATCCTTCAAATGAGTCCTTTGAAGTATTTTTAATGAACCCTAGGAATGAGTGGTTCAGTCTCGTCATGATTAACAAGTCCTAAATTATTTATGTTTAATGAGTCTAGTGAAGGGGTAACCGATGTCGTTTTCTCATTTAAAGAGTTTGAAAAGACATGAAAAGAAAATGCGTTCAACTCTTTCAACTTAAACTTTAATGAGCTTGAAGAAAGTAAAGCTGAATGTTTTCATTTTTAGGGAGCCAGGAGAAAAACATAAGTAAACTCTGAAATGTCGTTTTTCGTAAATTTAGTCTCTCAAGCCCGGAAAAGGGTCAAATAATGTAAGAGAGAACTCTATTGACCGTGATTAGTCAACGTATACCTTTTTTGTAAATAGTCTAGTTCAATCCGTAAAAGGGTTAAACTTATACTGAATAGATGATTGTTCATTTACTTTTATGAGTTCGAATAGTCAAATACTCGGTGATATTTTCATGTTTAGGAATTTTGAAAAGGGCTTAAGGAGAAATTCATGTTTCTTTTTTTCATAAGTTTTAACGAGTCTGAAAAAGTGATAAAAATGTACTCATATCCAAAATGATTCATTTTGGTAATTAAACCTGTGCCATGCACATTTAAACTAAAAAATCATCGTAATTGCTCAAAAAACATAGTAATAACATTAAAACATTGAACTTTCATAAGCTAAAGGAAAAAAATAATATTTTAATTGGCCTAAAATGCTTATAAATATCAAAAGAGTAAAAATGTTTTTACCATTTGAGATCCATTGAGAATGTAGTTTTACCAAAAACTTCAGAGGTGGATTCTGACCAAACCGGTGGACCAAATCACAAACTTCTTTCTCCAGGTAAGAGATCTTTCCATTATCTTCATTTTAATTGCTTTCACTTTTCACTTGACCTAAATTTAGTGTTTTTGAGGGGGTTTTATGAATTTAAATTTCGCCCTCGGTGTGTGCAGTTACTCCTCATCAAGTTCGCACACACCGACCCTTTTAAAAAAGAAATTTGCATTGTTTTCTACACGGGAACTGCGGAAATTCACTCTATTTGTAAAAGAGGGTCATGCATAGTGTCGAGGGTCTTGAAAAAAGTTAATAAAGCGGCCATTTTTTTTTGCCAAATTTATCAAATTATTTTATAATCATCCTTCATGATTATTTTCAGGGTTTTGAATTGAAAAAATGGAATGGAAGGAGAAAGAACACAAAGATCAAGATGCGACAATTTTAAATAACCTAGAAACACTACATGCCTTGAAGGATTGTGGTCTATACAATTTTTCCATGATCCCGGGTATGAAGGCTCAACTAGATTTGCTGGCATGGATGATAAGAACATGGAATGTTTAGGAACAATGTTTCCAAATTAGAGACCACAAACTTACCATATATTTGGATGACATATATTTACTGACTGGGCTTTCACGATGTGGGGTCGATATTTCTTTATATGGGCACATACAAGGTGGATAAACAACAACAACTTACCTGCAACAACATTTTTTTGGAGGGTCCCAACTCAAAGATGGACGAATTGACATTAAAACTATTGAGAGGATTCTGTTAAGGACCATTTATTTTAGTGTTGCACGATTATGTGGAAGTTCAGTGCTTCATTTTCTCACTAAGGCTCAAATGCGTATTTCTGTGGAGTGTTCACAGCCTACCATTTTCAACTGGTGTGAGGGAGTTTTTTCCAATCTCAAAGAGAAATTGACTAGAGTAAAGACTGGAAAGGGTATGGTTCCATATTGATCTCATTTTCTCTAGAGAGGATTCATCTTCTTGCCCCACAGGTATCTATAGATGCGGCAGGATGTCGAGATCCTCATACAATACAACGGTTTCATTGATGGCACGCCATGAAGGTGGTGATGTCCTAACTGTGAGATATACTCTTGACCTTTTGGGTGGCTGGATCGCTAGATCACCATGATCGAGGACTTCCCATATGCGGGCATGTATTACACTGGTGATCTAGATATCCCACTTCCTACAGGAATGCAGTAGGGTGATATAGGTAAAAATTTCACATTTTGGTTGTTTTGTGTTTTTCGAATTTTTTGTTTTTTGACATCCAAAACTAGCTATCTAAAATAATCATGCAGATGTGGGCCCATTCAGACCATCAACATTACTTCGATTTGGCAGACGTTGTGAGCATCCAATAACTCTTACGATTTAGAACCCCGATGCAACAGAGGCTTTAACTGAGCTTGAGCACAACCTGGAGAGGTTGAATATGGATATCCGAGATGTTGGAATCGATGATTTTCCTCTCTATTACTAAAGGCATACTGTGGGATTTCCTGGGTTGATCAGTCGCTTGCTATGACAAGTAGCTCACGCCATCATCAGTTACCATGATCACCATGCTTAGTTGCTAGTCATAAGGCTAGATTATGTTTTTTTATATATCGTCATGTTCGGATAGTAAAGGCCACAGGGCCTCATATGTCTTTGGATGATATTTTTTAAAGCCACACTTTTTACAAACATTTTGATTAATGAAAACTACTACTATTATCTCATTTTATCTTGTACAATATGTGGATGGATATTTTTTTCTTCCTTACAAATGTTACAAATATCAATTTAACACATAATTAGCCAATCCATCAGTTAATGTGTTTAAATTCATTGGAATATGTTGATATGAAGTGTAATCAAATTCTCTCTCTAAGAGATGAATCCGCAAAAACATCCTTCACATTGTGGAACTTCTTACTCAATAGACATCGCTTAAATGTAAATTATACTATGAGTTGAGAATCTAACCTAATGATCAATCAACAAATACCAAATGAAATGGCATCAAATAATAACTCAATAACTACACTATATGCTACAATGTTATTCATTGTTCAACCAAGGCATATTCCATGAATACCAACTAACTCATCAGTGGGTGAATAAATAGACCAAACTGTGAAGACAAATTATGAGTACTACGACTAGTGCCATCAACAAAGCCAATGTAATTTTGTGGGAGCATCGACATCTGTGAATCAAGTGTAATGCAAGATAAGCAGGAGGAGTAGAAGAAAGTCATAAAAAAATTCTAAAAAAATTCCACACACAAAACATAATACAACAATTTACAATGTACCGATAAAGAGGCACATGCCCCCCTAGCTTTGTTTGATCTACTTAAGTAAACAACAAGTTACTAATAGGCAAATGAAATGATGGTTAATTTATTGACAAGATAAAACAACGTAAACTTTGAAACAGGAACTAATATTGTTACCCGTTTTGTAGAGATAGCAAAAAAGTGACCCGATTTTGAAAATGGGTGATGTAGAACACACATGTTTTTTTAGAGCATAGTTTTTGGTACTATAAATTTTTTTATGTACATTGTGTTTTAGAATGGTAGTGATTTTGACGTTGATTTAAAAAAAATGGTAATTCTACACCATGCCCTTTCGTTAAAAGTTTTTTAGTTTT
>APFE030037214.1:74509-85495 GCA_000404065.3 Pinus taeda | reverse complement strand
ATATGGTCTGATTCATTCCTTCTTTCTCTGGGGTTGGGTCCTGGCATATATCCTCTTCTTTTGATGTTTCTTGATCCTTTTCTTCCTCCTCTTCATATTCTATGTAAAATAATTTCTTCTTAGCACACTTATGACCTTTAGTGCATTTGCTATCACAATTGTAACAAAGCCCTTTTTCTCTTTTTTCTTCCAATTGTTGTAGTGTAACCCTTGTATGTTGTGGAAGGCTAGGAGAAAAAACACTTCCATATTTATAGTCGTGAGGGGTATACTTCCTTGTTTCCATAATTTTACTTTCCAATATGTAACAAAGCCCTTTTACTCTTTCCAATTGTTGTGGTGTTGCTCTAAAGAAGGTGTTGCTCTTTGTATCCTCATAATGTGTTATCATTTCCTCCATGAAAATTGACCGCGTAATAATTTGTTTACGAGAACAAAGCATTTTATACCATAAAAATTGATCTGGTTCTAAATATGAAGATGCAATACATACATTTCGTAACAGTTGTACACCATGTAGATCAAAATATTGCTCCATCTGAAGTATGCAATTTACCGGATCCTTGCCAACAAACTTCCTCATATCGCCTTTTCTTGATTTTGGGAGCTCGATCTTGAAATGACTATAGATCTGTAATTTCAGTTCTTCTAGTTCTGAAATTATGACCTGCAGTAGCCCTATGCGTCCTCTTTTCAATGCCACCAGTTTGATCCAAATTGGATTTTCTAAGGAAGAGTTATGCCAAATCTCCCATAGTGACCTAATTATAGACTAGTTCAGTAGATCAAGCTTGTACGACATGCCACGTGTCACTATTTCTACTTGTGGCTCTGAAAAATATATAAAAGAAACTACAGTCCATCCTCTTTCTGTAACTTTTTATGCAATTTCAATCCGATGCTCAGAGAGAAAGTTATGATGATTTTCCCCAGGTCACCTGTTTGGAATGTAATTTAGGAGTCTGCAAAAAGACTAACTTCCTCAGATCATATCTCCTTAAATATAGTGCAAAAAGATATGAAATTTGGATCTAAGGTTCAGTGAGAATTTGTCTCAAATGGGTTTTTTTTTTAATTCTGAAACGTCGCAGAAAAATGTTATAGAAAAAATGTCACGATGACCTATTTGGAGCAGCAAAACCCTAGAATCCAAAGCTCTGATACCAAATGTTATGAAACTAGCTCACAAAAAGATAGAAAAGATAGTTGAACGCCTTATAATTCAGCCTCCTCGAGGGGGCAACCTCCTTTACATTACACAAATGAATAATTCTTGGATGATACAAATGAAAGGATCTCCTTTCTATATATAGGAGTCTAAGGGGTCATAATATAATCAAAGCCGACATAACTATAATAATGTAAGGGCATACTGATAACAATAGTGGGCTTCTATGGGGCACAATAGTAACAATATGAGCACTACATGGGTACATCAATATAATAAGGGGGTTTTACTAATAACAATAAGGGGTTACCCTAGTGGTATAGGGGCCTAACAGTACACATGTTCCCCAACCTAGAACTCCTTGAACAACCTGTTCCAATCTGCATAGCTCTTCTACCTATCCTATGTTTCCTTTAGATTCTTCTTGATAACTTGCATTTCATGTTCCATGTCTACCAACATGTTTGGTCCAATCAATATCTTTCTAACTGGATCACTCCAAATGATAAGAGTATTGCAACTTTGCCCATATAATGCCTCAAACAGACTCATCTTCAAATATTCCTGATACCCATTGTTACAAGCAAACTCTACTAGTGGAAGGTACTATTCCCACTTCCGTTGTTGATGCATCACATACATCCTCAACATGTCCTCCAATATTTTTTTGACCCTCTCTATCTATCCATCTGTTTGCGGATCATAAGTTGTAGTTGAAGGCCAACTCTGTGCCCAAACTTGCAAGTAACTCCTTCCAAAACTTGGAAGTGAAATTCACATCCCTATTTGACATATTCTTCTTCAGAACACCATGCAATCTGACCACATCTTTGATGAACACCTATGCTACATCTCTAACTGAGAATGTAGACTTCATCGGAATGAAGTGCACAACCTTTTTAAGCTTATCCATAATAACCATGATGGAATCATGCTGTCTCACTGTCCTCAAAAAACTTGTGATGAAGTCCATGGAAATGACTTCCCACTTCCACTCTGGAATTGCAATTGGTTGTAGCAGTCCACCTGGATGTTTACACTATGCCTTCACATGCTAACAATCAAACACCTAGCCACAAACTCTACTACATCCTTCTTCAGATTCGGCTAATAATAAAATTTCTTCATTGTCGCCAATGTCTTCTGATAACCTGGGTGAGTCGAATATGGTTTCACATGAAACTCCCTCAATATCACCTTCTTAAGCTCACTACTATCTAACACATATATCCTGTCTCTAAATCTAACCAATCCATCTGTTGTAAGGCAATAGTCCACATCCTGTGTACATGCACCTGTACATGTACCAGTACTACCACTTGTACATGTACCACTACCTGTACCGGTACTACCACATGTACATGTACTAGTACTACCACATGTACATGTACCTATACTTATACTACCACATGTACATGTACATGTACTATCACCTGTACCTACACCAATACTCTGCTGAAACCCGTGCATAATCTCCATACATTTGACATCCTGTTGACTTGCCTGCAATATCCTATCTTGTAATTCCATCCCATAGGAACTCTTGGTTGCTAAGTGATTTACATGTACCCACCTACTAATAGCATCTGCCACTTTTTTCTATTTATCTTTGATGTAGCTGATCTTGAAATCTAACTCACTGATCGTAGTGAACCATCGAGCCTACCTACCATTCATATTCGGTTGATCAAATAGGTACCGCAAACCATGTGATCACTCATCAATGTAAACCTCCTTCCCAGAAGATAGTGTCTCCACATCTTCAATGCATGTATAATTGTTTCCAACTCAAGATCATGTGTGGGGTATTTATTCTCATGGTCATTAAACTTTCGTGACTCATAACATACCACCTATCCGTCCTGCATAAGGACTCCATGAAGTCCTTTCTTGCAAGCATCTGTGCATACCACAAATACTTTTTCTGGATCTGCAATCTTTAACACTGGTGCATATGTCAATAACTTCTTAAGGTGCTAAAAACTAGCCTCACAATCCTCTGTCAATTCAAACTTCTTACCTTTCCTCTGCAATGATGTGATAGGATAAGAAATTTGTGAGAAGTTCCTAATGAACCTCCCATAATAGTCTGTCAACTCCATGAAGTATCTCACCTCATCTACATTCCTAGGATATACCCATTCCGTGATGGCCCCTATCTTTTTTGGATCTACTACAATGCCCTCCTTGGAGACAACATGCCCCAAGTAGTGTACGTGAGTTTGAAAGAAATTACACTCGTTGAGCTTAGCATACAACTGATGCTCTCTCAACAACCTCAACACTGCTGCTAAATGCTCGACATGCTCTTCCTCATTTTTAGAATATACCAATATGTTATCAATGAACACAATAACAAACTTATCCAAATACAGACAAAACACACTATTCATCAAGCACATAAATGTAGCTGGAGCATTAGTTAAGCCAAATGGAACTACAACAAACTCATAATGCCCAGACCTGGTCCAAAAAGTTGTCTTGTAAATGGCCTCCTCTTTGATGCATACCTGATGATATCTAGATCTCAGATCAATCTTCAAGAACATTGTTTCTCCCTTCAACTGATCGAACAATTCATCAATCCTCAACAACATATACCTTTTCTTGATGGTCACTTTGTTCAAATGCCTATAGTTAATGATAATCTGAGAGTACCATATTTTTTCTTTACAAACAATACCGGTGTGCCCCATGGTGATACACTTAGCCTAATGTATCTCTTGTCCAAAATTTCCTTCAATTGTAGCTTCAACTCTACCAACTCAGGTGTGCTAATCCACACTTATTGGTTCGAAATGCATCGACAAATGAATTGTGATGTGATTATTGTTGAAAACATGTTCATAAAAATGTGATAATCCTGTAAGGTTCTTTTGATGCTAGAGTTTCCCCTAACACTAACTCAATAGAAAATTTTACCTCCCTGTGAGGTGGAAACTTTGTAATGTCCTAAGGAAATACATCCTTAAACTGTTGTAAAAATGGGTTCCTACTCAACATATCTGCATCCTAAACTTCCTTACCTTTGTCACTAGAAATTTGCACTGCAAATAACTTACACCCTTTCCTAAGGCTATGCTTTTCTTGCATAACTATCACCATCTTAACTAATGTGGCTTTCTTCTTTCCTTGCAAGATTCTTGGTTCCCCATTGTCATCAACACACTTAATGGATTTTTCATAAAAATCCACTTTGGTCCTATGAAGATACAACCAATCCATTCCCAACAACATAATGTATGATCCCAACGGTAATATATTCAAATGTGTTGCGGTAGGTATACCATTCAAATCAAATGCACAAGCTCTTACCTGATGGTGAACTCGCTTCTTTGTACATGTAGCCAATTGCACTAACCAAGATTTTTCATGCAATTCCTTACTCAAACTACACTTATCCACCAAGTTAGGACAAACATAGCTATAACTAGATCGGGGGTCAATCAAAAGAGAAACAACTTGATCACAAAGCTTACCGTCCATCTCAATGATAGATTACTCATGGTCTACCTGTTTGTTATCCAATGCTACATAAATATGAGGAACACTTGGACCAACATCCCCAATAGTATGTGCATCCTGTGTACTATATATTTGAGGCCTAACACCCTGATATTCTGCATAATCTCTCCTGCAATGATTCCCTCCGCAAGTCCAACACCACGTGGGCTCCTTATTCTGCTCCTCTGATCGATATCCCTGTCTTCTATCTGATGCATTGAACTTCTTAGATGACGCAACATTCTCTTTATTATTTGTACCCTGAGGTCTTACTCGTTTCTTGTCCCATTTTCCTTTATTTCTTGCATTACCTTTCCAGTCTGGCTTAGTCTCAGATTTTTGCTTCGAATTATCATAGCAATGCCTTAGCTTTTGAATGGCCTCCTCCAATGATCTAGGATCATCGAACTCAATCTTGTCTTTGAATGCAACCAGAAATCCACTAATGAACCTCTAAATCTTGGCCTTCTCCTCCATGAGATAAGACACATACCTCAGTAACTCCAAGAACCTTCTAGTGTACTCCTCACCTGTCATGGATCCCATCTTTAGCTCATAGAATTCTTTGCCCTATCAACAAAGTACTTTTCCAATAGATATTTCTTCCTGAATAGCCGCTCAAACTCACTCCAAGTCAAGTCTTCCTCACGAATACATCTGACATTCCTCACGTCTTCCCACCAAATGTCTGCTTTACCTTTGAGACTGAATGTAGATACTCTAGCTTTCATGTTCTCTAAATAATCATGTAACCTGAAGAAGTTCCTCATTCTAAACAACCATGCCTCTACATCATGTGGTTTTTTTATCTCTCCGTCAAAAGTAGGTGGTTTTTCTTTCTTAAACTCATCCAACAAGTATCCCATATCAATCCTCCTGTATGGATGATAATGATGATGATCATAGTGCCTATCTAAATCAAAACTAGAATAATAGATGCGTTTATCCCTTCTCCTCTCCGGAGTGTCCAAAAATATGCCATATCTAACCGTGTCATCTTTATTTGACATGTGACCACCATGTGACTTACTGCCATATGCCCCATTAGTTTTTTCCTCCTCCTCATAGCTGGTCCGACGTGGTACTTGTCATTGAAAATATGTCAAACTATGAAGTATCACTACATTTACCTCTGCTTGTTTCTCTTGTGCCTGCATGATTCTATCATTATTTGCCTTACAACTCCTTATTTATTCCTTTAAGATTCTCAGTGTATCTGCCAAATCGGAAGAGTTCCCAACACCATACTGCTCTTTTGATTCGTAGGGAGAGTCTTTGTAGTATACCATCCTGCCAGCCATTTGATTTTCCTTCCTGTAAGATATATCATGTCAACTAATCCAAATCACAATAAACAAATGTACCTTAGTATTTCTTAGGGAGGATGCCTTGTCTATAGGATCAACAAATAAACATATAACATAATCATGACAACATATAGAAACATAACACATAAGCATATAACCAATGCAACCATCATTCTAGCTAGGGTCCATTCATCACACACCATGACCTCATGCATGACAACAACCACTAAATGACTGTATACGTGACCACATGCAAACATTAATATACATAAGCAATGCTCTAGGGCTCTAGAATTTTTGTTCCAACCAAGGCTCCAGGACTAGTAACTCAACCCAAGCTAAGGAAACATGAGAACCAACCAAAACAAAACAAGCAAATAAACCCACAATCTCCATGGCTATCCAGGAAATGGAAAGGCTAGGAAATCCACTATCAATCTAGGAAATCCTCCATGTCAGTGACAGATCATGACTAAAAATCCACATGCATATGCCATGCATGCCAAAACTAGTGAGGAAAAAATAAATGCAACTCGGTACCTGCAAGCAAGTCCCATTGTAGTTGTTGATCCTGATGCCCTCTTGGGCTTTCTTGCTCTTCCTTTGCCTTATTTCTCCAAAATCCAAGTATGCCACACCCTCCAAGAGTGCTCCAAGAAAACTCTAAGTCTCCAAGAACATGAGAGAGAGAGAGATTAATGAGAGAGCTCTGAAACTGCACTGACAAAAGGTTACAAACTAATCTTCAAAATCATTTTTATGAATGAGGCCTCTATTTTCTTCATTTTCCATTATTTTCCTTCACTTTCCTCCTCGCATGGAACCTGTGACCTTTCACCTTACTTTTCTCCTAATTTCCATTATTTTCATAAATAAATGTGCCAATAATGCCATTTTTCCTTTCCAAAGCCTTAGCCATTGCCTTTGCTAATTTCCTTAGCCATTAATCAATCACAAGTGATCCCCATCACTAGGATTTTGCCCAACATTCAACTTGGAACAAGTGTCCCATCAATTATGGTTATTATTTTACTTTATTAGCTTTTATTACATGGAATTTTCACTAGGGTTGTTACAGGCTACAACTTCTATTTTACCAATTACATCTAGAAGGGCTACAACCCAAGGATTTACTAGCTCCCACTAGAAGGAGGATATAACCTCCTAAAGGAAGCTATAAATTCCTTCCCTAGCACCACCTTGCCACTCTATAGAATAAAATATAAGGCAATATCTTCATGGGCTTATGTGCCACATATAATGACCCAATTACAACAACATCAAAATAACTTCAATTTTTCCCCTTGCCATATCAATATGTAATTTGTAAATATTTTAATGAAGAAGTGCATGCCTTCGATCATAAAAACCACAAGTGATCTTACCCCATCTTACTTCAAGATCAATATCATAATATTCTTCCAAGATAGGTCTTCAACAAATTCAAGATCTAATCTCAAGGTCTACTCAAGAAAGGCTTGGTCCAAGGCAACTCCAAAATCTTGGAAGGACTCTGAACACCACATATCTCCACAATGGTATGATATTGTCCACTTTGGGCCTAAGCCCTCATGGATTTGCTTTTGGACTTACCCCAAAAGGCCTCATACCAATGGAGATATTTGTCCATCCTTATATAACCATGATCCTCCCCACTTCTAGTCAATGTGGGACTTTGGTCGTATACCCAACAATCCTCCCCTCGAACAAAGGACCATGGAGCCTCCCCTCAAATGATTATCCATCTGTCCACTCTCTACCAACCAAGATTCTTCACTCCAATGCGTTGGAAGCACACGCCTTACATGGAGCACCACCTGCCTCAATAGCTTGCTCTATCCCAAGTCAACTCCTCTTCACCGTGTTGGGACTTGGACACATCCATGAAGAATCTGGAGCACACCGCCTGTCTAACTGAGCTCATCCACGGATCCCATCATGATATTATCAAGGCCCACCGCCTTCGTACAGCATTCCGAGGATTCATCCACTTGGCTAACTTCGGGGCATGGCTCCAATACCACTTGTAAGGACTCTAGACACCACATATCTCTACAATGGTATGATGTTGTCCACTTTGGGCCTAAGCCCTCATGGATTTTCTTTTGGACTTACCCCAAAAGGCCTCATACCAATGGAGATATTTGTCCATCCTTATATACCCATGATCCTCCCCACTTCTAGTCAATGTGGGACTTTGGTCGTATACCAAACAATCCTCCCCTCGAACAAAGGACCATCGAGCCTCCCCTCAAACGATTATCCATCTGTCCACTCTCTACCAACCAGGATTCTTCGCTCCAATGCATTGGAAGCACACGCCTTACATGGAGCACCACCTGCCTCGAGAGCTTGCTCTATCCCAAGTCAACTCCTCTTCACCGTGTTGGGACCTGGACACGTCCATGAAGAATCTGGAGCACACCGCCTGTCTAACTGAGCTCATCCACGGATCCCATCATGATATTACCGGGTCCCACCACCTTCTTTTGGCATTCCGAGGATTTATCCACTTGGCTAACTTTGGGGCATGGCTCTGATACCACTTGGAAGGACTCTGAACACCACATATCTCCACAATGGTATGATATTGTCCACTTTGGGCCTAAGCCCTCATGGATTTGATTTTGGACTTACCCCAAAAGGCCTCATACCAATGGAGATATTTGTCCATCCTTATATAACCATGATCCTCCCCACTTCTAGTCAATATGGGACTTTGGTCGTATACCCAACAATATCAATATGTAATTTGTAAATATTTTAATGAAGAAGTGCATACCTTCGATCATCAAAACCAAAAGTGATCTTACCCCATCTTACTTCAAGATCAATATCAAAATATTCTTCCAAGATAGGTCTTCAACAAATTCAAGATCTAATCTCAAGGTCTACTCAAGAAAGGCTTGGTCCAAGGCAACTCCAAAATTTGCAACAAAACTTCAAGGCATGCATGCTAAGAAAACATCAAGTACTCCTCTAAACATTTTCCAGGATTGCTCCAAAACTATCAAATCCTTTTATAGGTATGAAATTAACAAGTACAATTTTTTTTTCTACAATATTATATTCCATAGAATTCAAGATGTGCTATAGAGTGTGTTTATATGCACCTTTTTCAAACTAGCATTAACTTGCCTTTGACACTCAGATAAGGAACCTTGTCACAAGAATATATGCCTTGGAAAATTTCATACTAGTCTCTAAATTAGAGCTGCTATAGATGATCCAAGAGGGATCGTCATTTTATCTTAGGACATGCCCATAGTCAGCCTCAATCAAAGGCCCAAAATGAGCCTCAATGAAGGGCTAAAATTTGGGCTAGTCACAGAGGTAATTTAGAAAATAAGGTGGCCTCAAAATTTTGGATAATATATGCCTCATAGAGGCTAAGATAAACATTAGGATGAGGCTTCAAATAAGGGTCAAAAAAGATTTAGGCAAGCCAAATTAAACCTCTAAATTTCCTCTGTCCAATGTAAAGAAAACACCACATGAATGTCAAGAAGATCAACCAAAATTCCTTGAAAACAAACTTATTTCCCATTGATGGTGTGAATACTTGTATTTTTATTTGGAACGGTAATGAACATCAATATACTCATTTAATTGTCAACCTAGGGTCTGCTAGACTTTTGAGGACTGTGTATTGTATGCATAAGTACCAAAGTTCCTACAAAGTGTATATGTTCATGCAAAAAACCTACTAGAGATAGCAATCAGGATCAGGATAAGTTTAACTACTAAATTGGTTCAGATACAAGTTTCCTAAATGTTGGAATTCAAATCAAAATTTAATCTTAAGGATAATATCCAATTGTAAGTAGGATTTCTATCATATTTTTATTTTACAACACTATATGTAGTTTTTCAGTAGTTTTGTTGATTTTGCAACAATGAATGTCAATTATGCAATAGCTATGAAATCACCTCTACACACACCCAAAATAAAAGAACGTGGCCCAAAGAAGCACATAAATATAAATAACATGAAACACACTTGTAGATAAACACACAATGTTTTATAGGCCATTTTTTCACGTTTGGTTAATAGGAATTCAAACTAGATCAATCCATATCCGTAACACCTTTTTATCATCCCTACACAAATCCCTAAGCATGACCCTTCCAAACCCCTTAATTTCTGGGTATGACTGCCTCAAATACATGCTTTTAAGGCCCAATGTACCATGTCCCTTTAGGGATTTGTGTTCAGCAACAAGTTGCTCAGTTCTATGCTAATTTTGATCAGCAACAGGTTGTCCTTTGTTGGGGGTGTGTTTTATTAGTGGCCTAAAATAATCCATCCAAGCCCATGTCCGGATGCACCACCCAACTACTTGGTTGGACACTTGCAAAAAGGCCTTAGATGTGAAAATCGCCTTAACTGCCCAGTCCACTCATCCACATTTCATTGCCAAGGTGCATCCCACCCAGGCTTAGGTCCCTACCCAAACACTTAAAGTTCAAAAGGTGTCACCAGCATAAATGGCCGAAAGAAGAAAACAAGGATTGTGCTACTATTGTGATGACAATTAATCCCATTGACACAAATGCAAGGAACTAAAATTATTTCAAATTGTTGCTACTGATAACAACTCACCTAGGGAAGCTCCACCCCTTGAGGGGACTTAGGATGAAGTTAGGGTAACCCAACCCAAAAATGATTTCACAGCTACGTCAAATGAGTCGGTTATCTCACTACATGATTTGGCTGGAATTTCTTCACCTCAAACTCTCAGAATTTGAGGCTTTATTAAACATAAACCAGTAGTAGTATTGATTTATAGTGGCAGTTGTTGAAAATGGAAACAAGAAATGCTAAAAATAGCATTGCTATAAATAGCATTTTAGGTACTAGTGTTGGATATAGCAACAAGGAATGATAAAATAGAAATGCTAAAAATAGAATTGCTATAAATAGTATTTCAGGATAGATTCCAATTTTAGTTAGTCCCTGAACTAAAATTGAGAAGTAAAATTTGAATTTGATCTTAGCAGTTGTTT
>APFE030037214.1:42787-58396 GCA_000404065.3 Pinus taeda | reverse complement strand
CCACTCCTCAAACTCTCAAGATAGAAGGACATATCAAGAAGAAAAAGATTCAAGCAGTGAAAGATCACATCAAGCATCAACAACAAGTTCTCCAACTTTTAAAGGATAACGCCACTTTGGTGCAAAATCAAATGAAACAACAAGCCGATCAACATCACAGTGAAAGTAGTTTTTATGTAGGCGATTAGGTATTTTTACAGCTACATATCAAGCAAGCTATTTATGAGAAGGAAATGTTGGAAATACTACATGCACTTAAGATATGGTGGCCTTACCTAATGGGAAGACACTTCAAGGTAAAAATGGATCATGACAGTCTTAGATACTTTTTAGAACAAATATTATCTTTAGAAGAACAGAAAAAATGGGTCACAAATATGTTGGGTTATGACTTTGAAATCATCTACAAAAAAGGGAAGCAAAATGTTGTTGCAGATGAACTCTCAAGAAAGGATGAGGATGTGGAAGAATTGCTTTGTGATATTTCTATTATCCAACCAAATTGGATAAACAAAGTAAGGGATGAATGGAAGAAGGATGAAGAAGTGTGGCCACTCATTTAAAAGTTGCAAAAGATCCCAGTTCAAACAATATTTCCATAACTTGACGAGGAAGGAAAAATCATATTGGAACTTGGAGCAGTCACAGAAACAATAACCCAACAGCTATGAAATTGATCAATTTCAGAGTATCTCATCAAGTGGAAGAACTTACCCACTGAAGATTTCATATGGGAAGACAAGAATTTTATACACAAGCATCAAGAAATACTCAAGCGTTGAGGACAACACTTGTTGAAGGAGAGGGGCATGTTAGGTCCCTATACTACTAGTGTAACCCCTTATTGTTATTAGTACAACCCCCTTATTATATTGTTGTGCCCATGTAGTCCCAATATTGTTATTATTGTGCCCCATAGAAGCCAACTATTGTTATTATTGTGCCCTTACATTATTATTGTTATGTCGGCTCTGATTATATTATGACCCCTTCGACTCCTATATAGAGATAGGAGGTCTTGTCATTTGTATCATCCAAGAATTGTTCATTTGTGTAATGTAAAGGAGGTTTCCCCCTCAAAGAGGCTAGTTTCTAAGGCATTGATATATCTTTTCTATCTTTTTGTGAGCTAGTTCCATAACAGATGGGTACTTTTGATCTTCCTTCTCCTATTACTTGAATAAATGTCATTTCATCGTCTAAGGCCCCTTCTCGAAGAGAGTTCTTTAGAACTCATTATTTTTTGGATCCTTGGCCCTTACCCTCTTCTACCACCACATTAGTAGGGAAAGTGGGTGCAATGGCATATCCTATATCTACAGTTGAAATTGCTTATCAATTTATAGTTAACACTACAGATTCTGGTCTTATTCCTCTTTCACCGAAGGATTTGGATGGGGATGTGTCTCCGGCTTGCACTCTTGACTCTATTTCTTCTATGGACTACCTTGATACTATTTTACCATCCGAGGAAGAAATCCTAGAAGAAATGATGAGTATAGATAGACCGGGAGATGATTTTCATCATTGATCATATTTTCTCCCAGACTTGCGTGAAGTAGAATCAAGTTTGTCTAGTCCTTTGTTGACTACTGATGTTCACACAATTTAAAACCCTTTGGCTCTAGCACAGGTTATTGCCGAAGGTAACATGTCTATAAATTTGGAAACTATTCCGGTGAACATCTCTAGGAATCCCAATATAATCGAGAATGTTTTCATCGGAGCCGAATGCTCCTTGGATAAATTCAAATCTATATTGATTTTTTTAAATGATTTTGTGATGTGTTTGCTTGGTCTTATGAGGAAATTCCTAGAATTGATCCATCATGAGATCAAGACTTACGCAAGTGTGAAGCCTATACAGAAAAAGATTTAGTCAGTACACCCTAGGAAAGCAAAAGCTATCAAAATTGAGGTTGAGAAGCTGCTTAAGGCAGGTTTCATATACCCCATTCCATTGACTGAGTGGGTCTTGAATCCAGTCTCGATTGATAAAAAACAAGGAATGATCCACGTAGGCATAGATTTTAGGGATTTAAATAAGGCTTGTACTAAAGATAATTTCCCAACACCTGTTATTGATTAGATTATTGATGAATGTGTAGGAAATGAGACTTTCTCTTTCATGGATGGTTTCTTGGGTTGTAATCAAATTACTATTCGTCCTGAAGATTAGCATAAGACAACTTTTATCTGCCCCTGGGGTACTTTTGAACACAAAAAGATGCCTTTTGGCCTTAAAAATGGTTAAGCTACTTTTCAACGGAACATGTCCTACACTTTCCATGATATCAAACATACCATTGAATCTTATTTGGATGACCTAGCTGCTTGTTATCAAAAGATAATTGATCATCCTCATCATCTTCGATTAGGTTTTGAGCGATGTCATTTTTATAAAATCTGATTGAATTTGAATAAATGTGTTTTCGTTGTCACATCCAATCAATTATTGGGATTCATAGTATTTACTAAAGGGATTCATGTATATCCTTTCAAGTTTGAGGCAATACTTCAGTTTCCTCCCCCATCTACCATCCGTCAACTTCAAATTCTCCAAGCAAAAGCCAATTACTTAAGGAGATCTATCGTCAATTACGTTGAGATTACAAAGGGATTTATGCAATTGCTGAAGAAAAGGGTTCCATTTCTATGGGATAATTTCACTCAGTGCTTGTTCGATGCTTTGAAAAAAGCATTGACCTTTGTTCCTTTACTCAGTGCACCCGATCATAGAAGGGATTTTGTTTTACATCTCGATGCGGTAGAAGACGATGCTCTCAGTGAGCACGTGATTTATTATTTGAGCTGAGGCTTGTTAGGTACTGAATTACAATATTCTTCTGTAGAGAAATTAGCTTTGGCAGTTGTTCATGTTGTCCAGTGACTTAGAGACTATATTCTGCTTAGAAAAAGTTTTGTCTTGGCGGCTGTCAACCAATTTCAGTTTGTTCTCAGTAGTTGAGTGATTGGGGGAAAATATAACAGATGGATTTTTATTTTACAAGAATTTGATCTTGAGTTCTTGTCAGTCAAATCTAAGAAATTGTTAGTATTTGCGGAATTAATCTCAGAGTTTCCTTGTGAAGAAGAAATAGTTTATGAAGAATCATTCCCTGATGAGCATATTTTTATTATTTCTTCACAAGATCCTTGGTATGGAGATATTATAATATATCTTCAGAATTCAAAGTTTCCCCTCTCTTTTTCAAAGGATGAGAGAATAAAATTGCGTCACTTAGTGAAAAGTTATGTTATTATCGGTGACACTTTATATTTTCGCAGGGTTGATTCAATCCTTAGATGTTGCTTAACCTTAGAATAAGAGTCAGTGCTGAATGATTTCCACAGTGGAGCTTGTGGTGGTCATTTATCTAGGCTTAATATAGGCCAGAAAATATTGTGTGCAGGGTATTTTTGGCCTTCGATTTTCAAAGATTATGTTGAAGCGGTCAAAAAATGCCATCCTTGTTAGGTTTATACTGGGAAAATGCGTGCTCATCCAACTCCGCTCTTTCCTATTATTACCATCGGTCCGTTCACAAAGTGGGGCATTGATTTACAACTTGTAACCCACCTTCGACAAAGGGTCATAAGTATATTATTGTAGCAGTGGACTACTTTACTAAGTTGGTCGAAGTTATGCCCACTGTTGTGAATGATGGTGAAACAACAACCCTGTTTCTTTTCAACCAAGTCATTTCTTACTTCGTTATTCCAAAGGAGATTATCAATGACCATGGAAGTCATTTCCAGAATAAGATGATGGTTGAATTGGCTCTCAAGTTGGGTTCCTGATAGGAGCATTCATCTCCTTACTATCCTCAGGCTAATGGTCAGGTGGAAGCCGTGAATAAATCCCTGAAAGTTATCCTACAAAGGACAATTAATAAGGCTCGATCCAATTTGCATGTCACGTTATATCCTGCGCTTTAGGCATACTGTATGTCGGTTAAGACCGTTATGGGTTTCACTCATTTTCAATTATTTTATGATTTGGAATCGATCTTTCCTATGGAATGTGAAATTCCTTCTCTTAAATTAGCTGTAGAACTTCTTCCAGACACTTCTATTCTTGAAGAATGCCTCGTTTATTTGGAAAATCTTGACGAGTAGTGTTGAGATGCTGCCACAATTAACAAATCTCATAAAAAGAGAGCGAAAGTCCAATATGATAAGGTTGTGTGTTCTAGGTTTTTTCTCTGAAGGTGACCTTGTCTTGGTCTATGACCAAGACAAAGACGCCTTGGGGGCAGGTAAGTTTAAACCCATGTGGTACGGTTCTTTTGTTGTTAAAAAGGTCTTGAAAAAGGGAGTTTACGAATTGGTTGAGTTTGATATAAATGAGTTGTCGGAGCCCATAAATGGGCTCTATCGTAAAAAGTATTATGCCTAGGATTCTCCCTAGCATTTGCTTGGTTGTAGATATTGTATATATTGGTGCATATCTTTCTATAGGTTTCATAGTGATATCGATATTTTTGATCTGCTTTGGCAGGTGTCGATGGATGATCTGGTATATATAGGGTTCACTGAAGGTGCTAGTCAACATACCTGGAATTTGGCTTCCACAACTTGGGTGATTTACTATCCATCTGGTCAATTGTTGGTTTCAAGAGGCATATGTATCAACCTTGCTTCAAACAATGTTTCCAAATATACTATTGTGGTTAACTTACTATTTGAAGCAATATATCTTGGTATTGATTTGTTAGTAGTATACTCGGATTCACAATTGGTGGTTTCGCAATTAAACAACATCCATCATGTGAGAGATCCTTATTTATATCACCAATTTCTGAGAGTGTGTTTATTACAGAGATCATTTTATTTTATCACATTTATTCATATTCCACAATCAGAAAACTCATTTGATGATTCCATAGCTAATCAAGCATTAGATTGGCATATTAATCATTCATCGCATTAAAAATAAAAAATAATCAAGCATCATCTATATATATATGATCATCACATCATGAAACCATCTGTATCTAGATAGAAGTTTTATTTTCAAAATATTATACAAAATTGAAACAAAATGTCCTACAAAATTAGGGCTTAAGCTCAATCATGTCTATCAAAAATTTGGAAATCTCTAATCTATATCTATTGGTCCATCCCTAGATGTGCATCTCAGAAGAAGACGATGGCAGCATCCACTCATCAGAAGAGTCGCACCTAATCTCGTAGTACTCCTACCACACGTCTCTGCATAGCCTTTGGTAGATCATCTATCATTGCCATAGATACCTGGTGAGTCAACCTCTCCAAGTTCCTCTATACGGTATGGAGGAGTCTCTCAGTCTCATCTATGGCCCTCTCTGTGTCTTTTCGACAATGCCTATGCCTGGGAAGAGCTGCAGGTGTTACCGGTCCCACATATGTATCATGATCAAACAATTTTGTAAATTTTTGTCTCATCAAAAAGAATTTCAATTCATAATTTTTGAAAAAAAAAATAAATAAATAAGTTTAAAAATTTAAAAATAGTTTTACCAATGGCACCCCATGCAGCGTTATGTGGAAGCACTAGATCTAGATCCACTCTAAAGTCCATGCCTACATAGGGTAGTCCTCGATGGCAATGACTTATTGTTCCCACCAAAGGAAAAACTCATTATCAAAAGTTGTTCTAGGGACCTCTCCACCCCCTAGTCTCTTCATCAAATCAACCCATCTACCTATATGTGGATCTCTCAAGCTACTAATGGTAGAGAGCACTTTGGGTCAAAGCCTCATAGCCTCTCAAAGAAGAAAGTGCAAAGGATTGTACCATACCCAAAACGTTTGGTATTACTCTTTTTGATAGAAGTGAGTTGCTTTTTCATATTGATTAGGAGGGTTGTACACCAATCAAAGACTGTGGTGAGGCTATCGTCTACTAGGCTCATTATAACACGCGATGCTTGGTTCAATGAATTTGAACCTACTACCCTCGCAATGGTAAAAGGGAGAATTCTGAGGGATAGACTATCCACATTCTTTATTGGGATTTGTGTCCCTACCTTCTCGTTGTTCCCAAGGAAATATATGTGAATATAATCATCTACACTGAGGCTTCCTCGGGCCTTCCCTTGTAAGTTAACTAACTCTCCTCTCCAGGAAAGTCCAGTGATGAAGTAGATTTCTTCTACTTCAATTCGCAAGGGAATTTGATCAATCATAAAACATCCTCTTTAGGATCCCAGTAATTCACGAGTATCTCCAATAACCTTGTGTCGGTTTCATATTAGGAATTTTGAAAACTTTCAATAATCCACATTCTCTCAATGCATCCAGTGCCAATGGGTCATTCATTACTTTATTGTCTATTGCACTATGCTCTCTTTCCTTCCATGTGATAGTCATCCTGCAATTCAAGAATTTTTGTCCATTCAAATTCATAATTTAAAATTTTTCATTGTGCACACGTAGGTTCACTTCATACACAGCCGTGTATAGGGCTTACTAATACACGACTTCGATATGCCCAACCTGCACACGCGCAGAGTAAAAATCTAAAAACAAGATTCCTGTAGTAAAATTCTTGAAAAAATTCTTGAAATGTACAAAAAATCATTGAAAGATCGAATTTGAGGATTACCTAGACGTTTAGTAATTGTTCGGGCCAAGAATAGGGTGGATTGTGCTTGTTGGTCATGCTCCAGAGCTCTTTCTCTCAATTTTTTAAAACAAAAATGAGGTTTTTGTAGTCAAAAGGTCTATTTATAACCTGTAATTTCAAAAACTTTTTAAAAACCCACTTTTACAAAGTTTATGTTTTATTTTTAAATTTTATAAAATATGTGACCTTTTGGCTTTGAGTGCTAGGATAGGTTGTCTTTCAGGTTAAATTGAAGAGTTTGAGATTTTTTCTACTGCTTTGATTCCATGACCATTGACCCGTCATGGCAGGTATTTTTTTCATCATTGGAATATAGGTTAGGGAAGATCACTTTTTCCGTTGGATTGTGCATTCTAGCCTCCATATTGCGATATGCTACCTTAGGATCAACCCCATTGCTTTATGATTCTTAAAACCATTTTCAATCACCAACTTATAAAATCATGACATGATGGTAGAGCATTCATTTACATGGGCTTCCTAGTTAGATCCCCATTGACATATGTTGCCCATACTGCAAATATTGAGTAGGCTCGAGAGTCCTCTTTAGTCCCGCCGTGATTTTTTGTGATGAAGCTTCATTATCCTTCTTCACTATCTTTCTAGCTTTATACCCTAGAGGCTCCAACATGTTGAGTTGTAATGTTGCATTACATGTTGAATATTTGTACCTTTTGGCCTTAAGTCGGCTTCACTTGGACTCGTGTATAAGACACTTTTTGACCATGTCTCTCTTCAAAATCAACCTTGCAATCACTTAGTCTCTGCAACTTGACACCTTTTATCCATGGAAAGAACATTCCTTTGAGTGTCACTGACCAGTTTCATCACCTTGCATTGAGCATAGGAATGTCCCCTCCCAGGCACTAGTGCATCTGTATGTGGACACTCCTTCTTTCCATTGTACCATAGGCATTCCTTTATTGTTTTTCAGGCTTTCCAAATATGAAAAAGAAAAATAAAATTATACATTCCAAAAAAGAGCGAGAATGGGACTTTACTTTCATAATTGATGGTAGTAAGATTCAATTGTGTCGCCCTTGAACAAAGCAATCAAAACGAGTCTTTCCTCCATCAAGATGGGCTTTAGTTTGACTTAGGAGAGCCATAACCTTGTTATTGAGTCAGTACTCCTCCAATTGGTTATCTCTTCCAATCATATGGGGAGTTTGTTTATGCCTCCTACATGAAAAAATTATACAAAGTTATCATATGCTACCATACAGTCACATTTGAGTCATGATTTTGATCAAGGTAAGTAAACCTGAGTCGGCCTTTCTGTGGTGTCTCTTGGCTCATTTTTTAGTCGGTCATACCCGGTCTATGAGAGTTATGTTTAGTATCACATCATCTGTTTGGTCCTTTGCTCATGTTGGTTGAGAAGGTCTCCATTGACTTCTTGTTGGTGGGTCTGCTCTTGTTGACTTCGATGCATTTCTCTTAGAGTAGGCCTAGAGCCCCACCCTGGCCCTATTTCCATCATTGATAGGTGACCTTGTGCTCATCATCGATCAGTATCATGGGTCTTTGACTGAGTGGTTTCTGTTATGTTTGACATCAGCTTACATGATCACACATTGGGATTCGTGCAGTACCTTGGTTTCCATTTGACCCTATTAGTGAATTCCTCGCCTCTGTGTCAGCTTTCATTATTGGTTGGTTCATAGGGTTTTTGTTGTGCGCTAGCCACATATTGTGTACATCAAAAACGCGTTACGGTATGGTTACTTAATCTTTATTCGTCTGATTCCTTCCACATTATTGGCCTGTGGGTTACACTCATGCTAGATTGTTGTAGCATGCCTTAATGCCTTCCTTCTAGCAGATATTTTCCCATTGACTCCAACTCATTATTCTGGGAATAAGATCTGAAATATTTTTCAGTACCTTAGGTTTTGCAGTCATTAGTGGCAGACTCCTTCGCTATCCACAATGAGAATACACTAAAATTCTCCTAATTTATAGATTCTCTCAAGTGTTCAAATTCAACTCATTTATTCTCACTTGTTAGATTGTACTGGGGTACCCTCACTCTCTTCATGATTATCGGTGAGTTGTCTCGTGCTTGTTAATGGTATACATCAATGATCAGTAATCAAACGATTTCTCGCATGGTCGAATTCAGCTCATTTATTCCCATAGTGTTGAAATGTACACGGTCAATGAAGACCTCAAGTTGCATCAACATTTCACAGTTCACTTGTTAGTCCCTCCAATTTTCTTCTAGTGACACCATCCACCTTAAATGTTGCATTTCATCACAGCAGCATCATATATGTTGGCACCTGAGTTGCATGCAATATCATTGTTCAAATTTTTGACTTGGCACTTTTTAGGATCAGTTATGTGACTTTAGTGATCGAATATCTACTTCAGCATCATTGATGAATTCTTCTATATGTGATATTGTGATATGGCCTCGATATGTACTTTTGGGCTATGATAAGATGATCCACTTTTCATTTCTTAGTTTTGTTTGTACTTGTCTACATATTGGATCCTCTCTACACTTGATATGGAAACATGCTAAACTATCTCTGAGCATGGGTATGCCCACCTCAGACATGAGCTTTCTTTTTTATCTCTTCCACTAGTTTGGCAAGCTCGAATCTAGTGATCTCCTCCCAAGTCCTCGCATGATTCTTTCTATACACTTAATACATTTTGTCCATCATGTACCCCTTCTGAACTCAAATATTAGGGAGCATCTGTTATGGCATCATTTTCCACCTTTATATACTTAATGCTCTGAGTCATGGCCTTGGGAAACCATTTCCCTTCAGACTTGGTCCAATTCTTAAAAACCATTATTTTTAAATTCAATACATGACTCTGACCTTCAAAAAACACGTGCACACATGGGTTCAACTATACCCAACCCACGTATATGATTTAAAATGTGAATAAAATATAAAATCCCTATTTTTTGGTATAGGTTACACCGGAAGCCTACCTACAGGAGTTTGTGGCCTAAATGTATCCCAATTGAAAAAAATGTTTTGAGGTGATATAAATACACCTCATGGGGAAGGCCTAAGGGGGGAGAAATATAGGATAACATTATATCCAATTTGTCCCTGATCAAGTCCGATTTATCCTTGTGCCTCCTGCACTCCCAATTATAGGAAACCCTTATTTCCTCATTAAGATGTCCATCTCCTTTATATGGAATCCATGTGTATGCATTTGAAAGAGGATTGTTGATGCTTGGGCTAGATAGATCAAGAGGAAGGTTTCACTTGGAGTTTTGGACGAATCAGGTTGTATTATTCCACATTCTTTTGCAGTCAAAAATAAAGAAGATTTGTCTTGTTCCTAATGTTATGATCTTAATGCTTTAATTCATGTTTTAATCTAACTTATGTAGGATTTCATGTTTTATATTTATGTGCTTATATGATCTAACATCTATATCATGAACATGCTTTGAAATACCGCTAGTATATGTGCTTTTCTTGAGTTATAGGTTTTGAAGCATTGGAGGAAGCACAGGGTTTGGACCCTACGGGAACGACCTCTAACGTAGGACCTTCAAGTAACATCTCTTCTTCCTACTTTAGTAGTTTAAACATTGATACTGCTTGATTGTTTTCTTGTTGGTGTATGCCCTTCACTCTATTAGGGTGCTCAACCCATACCCTAGGGTGTATTATTCTAGTAATATTGTGATGAAAGGAAATGGTAAACAATTTGAAGACAGAGATCGAAAAAATCGATGGGCAGAGTTTTAAGTTGTGGAAGATAAAAATGGAAGATTTATTGGTTGAAATAGATCAGTAGATCACTATGGATCCAATTAATACACCAACAAGGATGTCAACAGAAGATTGGACTAAGTTGGATCAAAGGTAAAGGGCACAATATGATTGTGTCTCTCACATTCAGTATTGTTGAATGTGTTAGGGGAAGCTATAGAAAAGGATTTATGGGACAATTTAGAGGCATTAAGTTAGTCTAACTCCAATATTGTAGTAATATTAAATGAAGACAATGTGAACCTGCAAGAAGCATTTTGAAGGTGTGAGTGAAATTATGCAAGTAAAGGAGACCAGTCTATAGAGGATGCATTTGAAAGAACGAGATGTTACAAAATAGAAGCTTGTAAAATATGATACTAGCTTTAATTATTGGTTTTTACATTCTGAGATGTGTTAAGGATAGAGTGATTGTGCTCATGGATGTTCATAGTTGTTGTTTGAAAGAAAAATAGAGAAAAAAAATGTCCCTTCTCATGAATGCTTTATCATTGGTTGACTTCTAACTGCATGTTGAAGTATAGCACAAAATTAAATATTCATTGGTGTCAAAATTAAATAATTTATAGAATATGGATTATTCTGTAAGTGATGATCGATGTGAATGTACTTATTAAATGTATGAATCACTTTCTTCTTATGTTTGAAAAATATTTTATGAAAAAATTGAAGAAACATAGCTCTCAACTAGTTGACGTGGGAACAAAATGCTAATCTAGAAAATAGAGAAATATTGTCAATCGAATTGTCTGTGGATTGACGTGATTGTTAAATTCTATGAACTATATTGAGTAACCGAGCAAGTTTCTCCCTGTTAACCTAAATTGGGTTAAAATTTGATCTAGATCATATACTAACAATTGTATCAACTAGAGTGACTTTATTTCTTGGAATTTTTACGCTTTGATTAAAAATGTATTATTCTTGTTGTATAATATTTCAGTGAATTGTTGTGCATTCACTGGAATATGGGATTAAGGTTCACCATACCTAGAAACTTTTGACGATGAAGCTTAGGATACAATATCAGACTAGTATTTTTATTGTTGGAGGATTGACTAAGCTGATGCATGGAAGGCCTTATATACTAAAGGGGATTGATTATTATACCACCTAACTTCACTAGTCAACTTCAAGGCTAATTGTTGATTTCAGATATGTAGTAGAGACTCTTTCATCTGGGTGTTTGTATCCATAGTTGATTCAAACATACGATGTCACTTATTTGGAGTTAAACAATGAGATGGTTGAGAGAGCTAACCTCATTGACATGGTTGGCTAATGTAGTGTATGATCGTGATGCTCGTAGAGTATGACAAGTCAAGATTACCAGATATAGACTATATGATGCATAAACCAAAGACATAACAAGAAAGACCACATTTTGATAAGAAAAGTGAGGATATTGTGCTTTGCAAAGCTTGAACTCTCTATTATGGTATGTTTTACTAAAAGGCTATCATTTCTATTGAATGACAATTTTATTGTTTGAATCATATACTTATGAAGGACAACCACATTACTCACAATACAAGTGTATCCTTAGAGCTTATTAAATGATATAAAAAGTTCCTTTGAGTTATGAGGTTGATTGGATGAAAGGATCATTGGTCAATTGAACTGATGCTTAATTTGTTTCTACTAAATTAAAATGTCCTAATCAAAAGTTGATGAAGAACTAATTCTCTAAATTGGATATAGTCAACTTCGCAAAGAATTCATAGACTTGTCTTCTTAGTCAACTTGATCAACTTAAGGAAAAATTGAGCGAACTAAACCTCGTGGAACTAACTTGTTGATTGACTTTGACTAACTAGCAAGGCCAACTGAATGAATCAAGGTAGTCAACCTCGACCCAACTTATTCATGAGGATGATTTGATGATCGTGACTTTTGTTAAAGATAACTTAGCTTAATACATGTAATGGTCATTTTGTGCACAAGCTATTGTGAGTGTTGAGTACATGAATAAAAATTCAAAGGAGTTAGATTCAATGAAGAATCTATATCCACTATTTATCGATCAAAGATTTGTACCTAATGGAATTGAAAGCTAATTTATTATGATCGACTAAGGCGTAATTGTGTTATAAGAAGATCAATGTGATAATATCAAGGTACTAAGTTTTAAAAAATGTGATTTGATTGTATTTAATAATCGAAAAATATAAGTACAAAGCATTTATGGATAGCTTCAAAGAAAACAGATGGAAGGCTAGTGAAAAATAAAACTTGCAAATTCTTGTGATTTTGAATATACTTGTAACAGCACATCTCATAATTAGCTTGGCCTCGCCATGTAGATTACCTCATGTATTTTAATTTTGAAAATTAAAATGGGTTGAGTAAGGGACACAGATTCCAAAGGGACCAAGGGAGGTCAATTTCTTGGGATATTTAGCTTACTTGTTGGAGGAAGAAACTGGATAGAGTGGACATCCATTGAAGTCTGGTTGTTGAGCTTTACACGCACTGGACTGGTGTGTTGAATGGAACTATTGTTGGAAATTTATGGACAAAAAAACAAGGGACAATGCCCATGTTGTCTTGGGAACAACAATGGATAGAAAAAGAACATAGTCAATGCACAATAATTATCTGGGTGCAGTTGGAAAAATACCAGGGGGTCGACCTAGGAAAAGAGGAGTTAGAAAATGCGAAGAAGGCATACATGCACATCAGAGGAAAAAGGAATTTCGGAGAACAGAAGAGAGACGATTTAAAAATGGAAAGTGTAGAGGCATAACTCACAGCAGAGGAAAAATGAGCAACACAAAAGCATTCTTGCACAATAGCGAGGAAAAAGAGAAAATTTCCCTTGGAAACAGAAGACACAAACCAGAGAGTATAGGAGAAGAAATCCGCAGAGAAGAGGAATAGGTCAGTGCTTATAAGCTTGTGATTTTGAAGCTCAGGCACATAGGAGGATGCAGAGGAGCATCTAGTGCTCTACAAGAAAGAGCATAAGGTCATGTCTGGACCTAACATAATAGGAATTGAGACATACAGTAGAGTGGATGACATTAGTTTCTTGCACCACTTTGAGATGGTTATCATACCTTTGGTTAAGCAATAGGTGTTGAAGAATCTCTGGCCATTAGAGTTAATGAGATTCTTCTTAGCATGATAACTATTTGTGAATTATTTTAACTTTTTCTTATTAGATCAATCTTCTCTTGATATCATTAGTGTGTGTATTTCTTACTTCATCAAACAGTTGCCAAAATACAAGAGACAAGAACACAGGACGTTGTCTTTCTACCAAGACCAAAACCTCTCCCTCTTAGAGAGGAAAACCCTCACAAAATTCTTCTTATAGAGATTACAATTGACGAATACCAAGACCATGACCCTTGACCTATTTAGCCACTTCAAGACCAAGACACCAATCCTCTTCTTTGTCACTATTAGGATCATCATCATTGTTGCATCACTGAGGCCATCCCTACTTCAGCATCGAGATCTTCATTAATGTTGCACCATGATTGCACCTTCACTGATATTTTCATCAATGATATCTCCATATATATATATATATGAATGAGATATGCACCTAGGTCCATCGAGATCATGATTGTTTTTACCATAGTTGCACCTTCATTGAAGACATAACCTTGTGATTGTGTCTCCTTTAAGATAAAGACTATATCACTGAAAACCTTCTCCTCATAATTATGCCGAGACTCTGACTTCATTTAGAGAGTAGGTCGAGACAGAGAGTGTCACTTCATAGTCTTCCTCTTTACAAATATATCAAAACTGTAATGTTACTTCTATGATCAATGAGATAGGGAGGAGGCTGAGATTATAGTCATCATGAGGTTGAAAACATAATGCATAGACCTCTTGATTGTTATCTGAAATCATGTCTGCAACTTCCCTCTGAAACATAAGAAGTATCTAAGTTCTTTGCTCCTCCTGCAATGTAGATTGCAGACCTTTGTAATCATTTGAGATTCATGTACCCACTATGCCATCCGAAGTTACAGAGGTATGTCTAAAAATCTTTGTTTCTATGGTAACTCTAGCCACATATTTATAGTGGTTAATCTCCTATATTTAGCCGATGTGTCAATGTGAACTGATGTGTCTTTATATGTGAGCTGACTTGACATTTATATTCATTTACAAGATGACATGATTGTGTTTTATATCGTTTTTGTTGTAGACTTCTTCTTGTGCTTGTCTTGGAGGGCTATTTGACATTTCTATAGACTTATATATATTGGAAATAGGCTCAAGAAGAGAATGACATTGACTCTTTGACATCCTAAGGCTCTCAATGGGAGTCATCTATAAAATAAACCTCTTGCTCATGAAACCCATGTAGCAAGGAATAATAATAAATTCATTTTCTTGTTTTACAAAAATCATAATTACAATGTCATGAAGATCGAACATAGTTACACTTTCTTCAACACCCCCTCTTAACTAGGGAGGTATTCATAATGGTACTTGGTCATTCTCAATCTATAGAATTTCTCCTAAGAAGAATTAGATTGGTAACCCATATGTATAGCATCATAGTAACAAACATTGTTTCCACAACAAGGCCTTGATTGACAACTTTATTTCTGTAGAAATTCCCACTGTAGATCAAGAGATTATGCAATAGACTAAAGAAAAATACAAGATCTACTTCTACATCAAACTTGCGGAAGCTTAATCGAATATGAGAAATATCAAATAGAACACATATAATAGATGAAGAGAAATCAATCAAACATGAACACAGAAGAATAACTCGGGAAAGCCTCAGCCTGAAACCCCAATCTCTGTATTATCATACAAGTGGAAATATGTCCGAATTACACAAAGCTTTAGCTCGCAAGCTATTCAGCTCTTAGTAAAATCCCTCTACTGCTCATAGATAGCCAAAGGATTCTCACAAACCTTCTCCTCTACCCTCCAAGCCTCCTATTTCCTTGTGCAGTTTCTCCTGGGGTCCGATGTTGCCACCTGTGTGAATTTACCTCTCACACTGCTCACTAAACTCAAAAGTAACTGTGCAATTCTGAAGGAGATAATTCCTTCTGCATGGATGAGTTTCATATATAGGAAAAAACCTCAAACTGATAATACATTGTCCCTTCCTCTGATCTCAACTAGGTCTCTGACTGAACTAACATAAATGAGTTATTTATGAGAGAATATTTAGTTATCTGAAGTGCAGTAGTTACATGCATGCATGCATTAACTAACTAAACTCACAATTAATTCCACAAACTGTTGGAACTAATCTAA
>APFE030037214.1:0-39371 GCA_000404065.3 Pinus taeda | reverse complement strand
ATCCTGAAGGAGATAATTCCTTCTGCATGGATGAGTTTCCTATATAGGAAAAATCCTCCAACTGATAGTACATTGTCCCTTCCTCTGATCTCAACTGGGTCTCTGACTGAATTGACATGCATAAGTTATTTAAGAGAGAATATTCAATTATCTTAAGTGTAGAAGTTACATGCATGCATGCATTAACTCACTGAACTCACGATTAATTCCACAAACTGTTGGAAGTAATCTAACTGGACTTAACTCAGTTAACTGAGCTAACTAATTACAACTCATATTGATCTCCTTTAATCAAGGGATAGCTTCCTCAGTCAATAGAGAAACTGTTGCATGTCTTCACATAGACTTCATGTTTGATTTCCTACAGCCAATTAACTCAAGATGAATTAATTAATTATTTTACAAACAGCTGCTAAGATCAAATTCAAATTTTACTTCTCAATTTTAATTCAGGGACTAACTAAAATTGGAATATATCCCTAAATACTATTTATAGAAATGTTATTTTTAGCACTTCCATTTTTCATTCCTTGTTGCTATGTCCAACACTGGTACCTGAAATGCTATTTTTAGCATTTCTATTTTTAGCATTTATTGTTGTTGTTTTCAACAATTTCTCATCAAATCAGAGCACAATGTTGGCGATACCAATGACTATAGGCACCTTCATCGTTGTCTCTCAAGGTATGTACCCACCCAGGTGTTCACTGAGTATGACCTTCTACGACTATTCTTATCTTGCATTCCCAACCCTCAAATAATATCGGTTCTCTTGCCTACTTTTATCTTGGGTGCCCCACACATCCTCAAATAGCATCAGATGCTAGATGATTATAGAATCCTCCCTTCTTTCTTCCCATGTGAAGACAAGAACGTTGTGTCTATCTTTCCCTCTCAATTAGGGAGGATACATCCATGATGTGTCTACATTTCTCTTCATGGCCTTCATTAAGACTTATAGTTTTTAGTCTTGGTCTAGCGCATGACACATGAAATAGAAAAATGCAATTGTCACTCCTTTTTAATCAGGGGTGATCCAATCCAAAATCCCTCTTGACCAGGGACTTGTCAAAACCTCCCTCTTAATAAGGGACTCTCCTTTTCATCAGAAGCTTCTTCTTTGTGGGTCCTTCAACTACTTTATCAACTTCTTTCCTTGATTTCATGAAATTCAGATGAGCTTCTTCCTTGTAAGGCATCAGCCATGAATCACTTTCCTTCTTGGTTCATCATGTAATTCATCTATTCATGGAAAGTGGCCTTCTTGATACATATCTGGAACCTTCATCATATAGCTAATTCTTTCCCATCATGCTTCTTTCAGGAATTTCAATCCACCACATGAATGCCAGTTGTACCTGTACTTACAACTCTTGTTCTAGTAGCCCTGCATGCACTCATCCACATATTATTCAAGAAATCAAAACATGACATTAAATCAAACCATAACTTACAAGATGGCTCTTCATCCTAACATCTTCCTGTAGGTATCAGCATCTTGCATTCACATTGACACTTCTCCCAAATATATCCATTGTCAAGGGTCTCCATCCTTTTCATACTTTCGTCAGGCCTTCATATCCTTCTGAGAGATTTCCTAGTCAAATCTTCTTGGTCTTTTGGATGTTGATTTCCTTCGTCATGGTTGCATATCTCACGATCTCCTCCTTTCTCACTCATCCCATTCCAGGAGCTTTCAATCAAAGTTTCTAAATAGTAGTCAACCACCTCATACATCATATGAGGACATATTATGTTTATTTCATCTTAGTATGACTTTATGCCTTCCTGTATCCTTTAAGAAGAGGAGATCCTTTTTCTCTTGATCATGCTTCTCAAGATAGAAGTAATGATCCATGTTACCTACAACCATATGACATGGCATTACAATATTAAACACAATCATACATACCTCATTTTACCTTTAGGTCATATAGGCTTCTTCCAACAGCTTCCTTGATTGAAAAGATCTCCAATCCTTTGATCTACTTAATGTCATCACACCATCATCCCATGAATTCCATGAGTTGGAGTTCCTAATGAAACACTTGCTTCCTCTCTATATTAGTGAACCCTTTGATGAGGATTCCATTAGAGAACCTTAAGTATCTTTCATATCCCCATTTGGAAAATGTTTCCTTTTCGACTTTTTGTATGATGAGCCTTGTCCTAGATGGCTTCATCCTTTCCTTTAATGTCCAATGAGGTTCCCAAGAGCTATATCCTTCATGTTTTACTGCCATATATTTTGTCCTCCATGATTTCCCATGGTGATGTCACAAGCTCCTATTTCTAATGCTTCCACGATGCCATGATGCATCTGATTATCATTGTCATATATTATAACAAAAGCTTATGATAAAACCCTTCTATGAGGGATATTATCCCAATCATAGTAGATATATGTTACTCCCTCTTTCCTTGGCCCTTTTCTTTAGATTCATCCATCTATCCAATGATATGAGCTTCCATAATATTTATTTATACTATTATGTCTTGTCAGACTTTTCTTTCTTTCTGCACATGTTTGATTCCTTTATCCTTCAATACTTTTTCCATCAACTTGTCTTTATCTATCTAGCATAGAGACCACAAATTGTTGAATGAGGTGACCTTCTTGCTCATGGACATTTGTTACCTTTCCTATCAATTAGAACAATGATGATTATCCTCTCTCCCGGATCTCCTAATTGAGATCTTATGAATATATTTCTTCATTATTTGATACCTTCAATCAGGTCTAAGTGATATGACCTTCTTCACTGTATTTCAAAGAGTATATCTTCTAGCATTTCGTATCTCTCTTTTATATCACCTCTCTTGCTACATAGGGATGAGAGGACCTGGGACTGATTTCATATGACTTCTCTTCTAGGGAATATATCTATCTCCTTTCTTATGCAAGGAATCTTTATGACCCAACAGATTTATAGATCTCCTTGCAAATACAAATTCGTTTAACCAAACTTGATTATAAAATGAAAGACTTGAGATGTGAAGATAAAATCTTCACCTTGATCAAGTTGGAAGTGGTTGAAGAAGATGCATTAGATATTCCTCTTGAATGATCTTATTTCAAATGAGAAAGCATTTCCTCAATAGAAAAGGTTACTCCTTTTGATGAGGATGATTTAATGCTTCCCTAGATGAGCTTCTTCTAGGGAAAGGAGATGATCCTTGCTTGTTTTTAGAACCTTGAAGATGACAATGCCTTCTTGCCTTCAATATTATTTTCCTTATTTTTTAGTGTATATTAGGACCTCTTCTAGGGTTTCAACCTATTCCAAGATGATGTGATCTACGTTTTTGAGGTCCTTTGAGCTATCTTGCTTTGTAGAAAATTTGATGAGGGTCTTGACAGCATGTTGATGATGACTATGGAGACAAAAGACCTTAATGTAGTAGACTTCTATTATGGGTTGATTTTTGTAGATCTTGACTTTCTTTGATATCCTTCTTGAAGCTTGATCCTTGAATGTCTCTTTGTTTCCCTTTCTTTGACTTCAGCACCTTAGCTATGACACCATGTTGAAGAATCTAGGGCCCTTAGAGTTAATGAGATTCTTCTTAGCATGATAACTATTTGTGAGGTATTTTAACTTTTTCTTATTAGCTCAATATTCTCTTGATATCATTAGTGTGTGTATTTATTACTTCATCAAACAGTTACCAAAATACAAGAGACAAGAACACAAGATGTTGGCTTTCTTACAGGGCCAAAACCTCTCCCTCTTGGAGAGGAAAACCTGCAAAATTCTTCTTATAGAGATTCCAATTAATGAATACCAAGACCATGACCCTTGACCTATTTATCCACTCCAAGACCAAGACATCAATCCTCTTCTTTTTTATTGTTAAGATCATCATCATTGCTGCATCACTGAGGCTATCACTACTACACCACCGAGATCTTCATTAACGTTGTACCATGACTACACCTTCACTGTGTTACAAATTATATATTACAAATAAATGGAACACATAAAATATTGTAGAAATATAAACACATAAAACACATACAACAAGATAGACACAGATATATGTGCTTCACCCAATTTGGGCTATGTCCACGGAGAAACAACCAATCCTTCCTTTTATATTATCCAGCAAAATGAAGAGATACGACCAACACCAGATCCACTGTAATTCCCTCTTTTCTCTCAATCTCCTCTCTCCTCTCCGCTCAAAATACACATCTACATAGACTCAATATAATTCCCTCATATATAGCGATGGGTTGCCTTCCAAGGCAAAAAACCCTAAATTAAACATAACTTCTATTGCCATATTTCTGCCTAATGAATGGCCCGGATTGACTATGAAATTACAACATTTTACAAGGCAAATTTACATCCATTTTTAGCTTTGGGGGCGCTTCACCCAATCCTCCACCAGGAGGGGAGCTCCAAATAATCACTGCCCCCCCCCCCCTCCCCCGCGACGTCGCCGCCACATTACGAAATGGGGTCCAATGCGGCGATACCTCTAAATAAATAAGATAATCAGGCTCCACACCCAACACACTGATATTTTCATCAATCAAGTCTCCATATATATCTGAATGAGATCTGCACCTAGGTCCCCCGAGATTGTGACCTATTTTTACCATAGTTGCACCTACACTGAAGACATGACCTTGTGACTGTGTCTCCTTTAACATAAAGACTATATCACTGAAAACCTTCTCCTCGTAAGTATGTTGAGATTGTGACTTCATTTAGAGAGTAGGTCGAGATAAAGAGTGTCACTTCATAGCCTTCCTCTTTAAAAATATGTTGGGATTGTAATGTTACTTCTATGATCAATGAGACAGGGAGGAGGATGAGATTATATCCATTATGAGGCTGAAAACATAATGGACAGACCTCCTGAGTGTTATCCAAAATCTTGTCTGCAACTTCCCTCTGAAACATAAGAAGTGTCTAAGTTCTTTGCTCCTCCTGCAATGCGGATTTCAAACCCCTGTAATCATCTGAAATTCTTGTACCCTGTGTACCATCCGAAGTTGTAGAGGTATGTCTGAAAATCTGTGTTTGTGTGGTGACTCTAGCTGCATATTTATAGTGGTTAGTGTCCCAAATTTAGTTGATGTGTCAATGTGAACTAATGTATCTCTATATGTGAGCCAACTTGAAATTTATATTCACTTTTAGGCCGACATGACTGTGTTTTATATCGTTTTTCTTGCAGACTTCTTCTTGTGCTTGTCTTGGAGGATTGTGCTTGTCTTGGAGGGCTACTTAACCTTTCTATAGACTTGTATACATTACACATAAGCTCAAGAAGAGCATGACATTGACTCTTTGACATCCTAAGGCTCTCAATGGGATCCATCTATAAAATAAACCTCTTTCTCATGCAACCAATGCAACAAGGAATAATAATAAATTTATTTTCTTGTTTGAAAAAAATCATAATTACAATGTCATGAAGACCGAACCTAGTTACACTTTCTTCAACAATAGGAGTATGGGAGGAATTCTCATTCAGGTGAGGTTCAATCCAAGATACCTCAGGGGGCTAGAGGGTGGATATGGTGTTCTCTAGAGTCCCTTGATAGCCTTGGGTAGAGATTTAGCCCTTGGATTCTTGGTAAAAGGAATTTTGGAATCTCCCTTGCTAGGTATTTGATTTGGCAGCGGGATATCGATTCCCTTCATTGGGTGGAACCACTATGTTTAATACTGTGAGGGTGGAGGTGAAGCCTCTTGATTACCTGGAGTTAGTGTGTGTCTGTGTGTGTGTTATTGGATAGTTGGATGTTGGAGGAAATTGGCCTCTATATTCCCTTTGCATTGGTTAACTACTGAGTAGCTTGTGGGTGGAGGTAGGAGGACCTATAAAGTCCATGTTTCACTGGAAATTGGTGTTTATTCCCTTGAGCAATACCACCTCAATCCCTGAATGTGGCTCGGGGGTGACAACTACAAGTTGCATGGTTTCTACTTGTGTATGGTTGGGTGGAGAGTTTTAGTCCCAAAATCAATTTCCCGTCTTCAATATAATGTCCAAGATAAGTTATTCATATGCATAATCTCATATGGATTTCATGTTGAAGTGTGAATGAATGATACGACATTGGTTTGCATGACAATCCTCGTGTCACTTGTATACACAATTTGAATGGAAAGTTATGGTCCATATGAAGATATATTGGTAAGCATGGATGTTTCATAGGAGTAATGGCCTTATGCTAACATTTTTTCTGCAAAGAATTGTTCACTTGAGATAAAGTTGGGATTGCCTTAGTGAGGTGTGTGTAAAGTGAAAATAATGGTTACTATGGCATGATTTCCATAGGATTATTGTATATTTATTGTATATTTAAGGTTGTTGTGGCATGGTTATGCCCTTACTATTTAAGTAGGGAATATGTAGGTGAGGCTAAGATCTCATTCATGTATTGTTCAGTTGGTGAGGTTGATAGAGTTAAGGAAGTGTTGACAATGTCGGACCTGCCAACAAAGGGTATCTCCCTAATGTGAAGTCCTAACTAGACCTCACACTGTTTGGTGTAGGAGTCCCATCTAGTATGATGGTCCAATTTCCATTTACGTGGAGATCTACCTTGGCTCTAGCTATCAGCACATGAGAGTGTTACACTAGTATCTCCAAACAGCAAGGTACATGTGCCTAGTTAGTGCCTAATGTAAACATTTCAAGGTTCTCTTACTACGAAGGGGGAGATTAAAGTGAGCCTCTAAGTGAGAGATATTAGTACCACCCTAGAAGAGACACACACGAACCAAAAAGGGTATGTCCAGCATCTAGTGGAATAGTCCACAGCGGAAGTGGCAGTCATTAAAACCAAAGTACAAGGGAAAACACATACACCATCCAACAGAGTATTCCACATGGATGTGACTGCCGTTATAACCAGTAAACAAGACATGTCTATCTAATGTCCTACAGAGTAGTCCACAAGGATGAGACAAAAGTGACAATAAATGCAACACATCTTCAACAATGTAAGTACTAAAACAACCAAAGTATTTCAACTGTCTTAGTATAAGTTAAGCAAGCACGCATTAAAAATATTTAAAGAATAGTCTTACAAACATCTACAAAACATGCGTGAAAACATGTTGGCCTTAACAGGCTTCTGAATTAAGAAAAAGTCCCAAGACACATATGTACACCATACATCACTAGTCATAGCAGTGGGACATTAGAGCCACTCGCTCCTCAAAGAACAAACAACAAACTCTCAAGGCTATGTAGGAGGAGCCAAGGTGAAAATTCCTTGCTCATACAATGGGAGGGGTATATATGTCCAAAGGTGATGCTTGACCCTTAACCCTTGGACTACCCTCATGACCATTCAACTTCCAATGAATTTTCAACTGACATGACTCTTCAACTTCTTATGTGTGTCCATTGGAATTCACTTTACATTACATTGAGTTACAACGGATATGGCCCATAATGGTGATATGGCCAAGATAGCTCATGACACAACTCGACATGACATTGTTGACATGTACTAGATGACTATGGTGTTTGTGTCAAACTACTACATTGTTGAGTGATGGATGTACTCTTGGTGTGCTCTATTTTCTCCTCTGCATGGCATAGTGTTGTAGGGTCTTCAATAGTATTGGTCTTGCATGATGGTTCAATGAGTATGTTCCTTTTGTTTGTTGCTTGATGTGCTTGGTACATCCATCCATATGCAAGCAAGTCTTCTAGCATGTGTGCTCCTTCTTCATCTCATTTTTCATCTCACCATGATCTATTAGTGTACCTGTTCCTACAATTCACTCATGACAGAATGACATCAAATCCAAAACCTACTATTCTAGCATGATGCATTGTTATTGTGTTCTAGGTGATAGAGAGGGAGGACAACTCACTGAGACAGTGCAAAGCACAACTCAGGCTAGAATGAGGAACTCTAGGAGGACAACCTGCACTGTCAAGAAAAATTGTGCAATGACCACTGGGAGGAAAAATTGCACAGTGAAGGACACCAGTGGCAGCTACAAGGTGGGACCCTGAGGGGAAATTTTGCGCAGTTCATGGAGGGAAGGAAAGACGGGGCTGTAGGGGACTTTTTGGGAAGTTCTGCACATTTTTCAAGAGCAAGGCATGACATAGTTGCAAGGGACCTACTGAGCATGATTGTGTAGTTTTGGAGAATAGTGCAGGATAGATAGTAGAGGGAGTGTTAGACATGACTGTGTAGTTTTGGAGATCAGTGCAGGACAGGAGGCAGGAGGCCTGCTAGACATGTCCACATAGTTTTTGAAGGCAATGCAAATCAAGGCAATAGAGGACCAACAGAACATGTCTGTGAATTTTTGGAGATTACTACAAACCCAGGTACAGTGCAAGGTTTTGGTTGACCAAAAGGAGCGTAATGATTGTGTTTGAGAAATGTGTAATTCAATTTGGACATGGAGCTAGTTTCTGAGCATTTCTGGGAGGTCGACAAGTTTCTCCCCTCTGGGATTGCATAGTGCAACTGAATTGGAGGAAAGCCTTAAGCATTGTGTAGTTTCGGGAAGCAGATCAAGGTCATTGAGGGATGAGACTACGCAGTGCAACTCAGTCAGGATCCAGTGGAAGAGGGTTGATCGGTCGGACATATTTTCAGGAAAATGGCTAAGTGTTGAAAGAAATTGAACTTGTGCAAACTTGACATTGTGATTATACACTTAGCATACTTCAATGACGAGACAACACATACCACTAGTACAACATGACAAAACATGCTCTTGGTGAGACTTCTTCAAAGTTGAAAGTGACAAGCGCAAAACTTGAGATAGACCTTCAGACTACGTGATGACACTTGTGCGAAAATGATTACAACTTTGTGAGTATAACAGATGTTTACATAGTGAAGACAACCCAAACACACAAAGATAAACCTTCAAACTCGCCAGAACAAGATCTCAAGAATGACAAAGCAATCAATATGCCAAAATATGATCATTGGTCAAACAAGTAAAAGGGTGAAAAGGATTCACAAGAGCTCATGGGGTGAGCTTGATTGTTTGCAACCATCAAAGGAAAAATCAAGGAAGGATCCAAAATTTGGATGTAACCCAAAACTTTGGAGGGTGTTGCAATCGCTACAACACTTGGTGACACACTAGTTAAATACAAGCTTCTTTGTTTTGATTCGTTTACAGTGCAGGGCCTTGGCCTTTCATGGAGTATTGATTCATTGTGCATATCACTTTGGCTTCCCCACTTTCCCCATGGATAGAGATGGTTCACCTTGTACCGACACAGTTGAACACAACACAAGATTCAGCCAAATCATATTGTTTCAAATCGGGAAGGGTTTGGCTCACGAGCTTAAGATTTTCATAGTATAGTTTTTCATCTTTGGTGTTGCTCCACTGCCAACGAGCCTAGACAGTACCCTGGTGGAGTTTTCTGCTTCACCTTTCTACATGGGAAGCCTTTCTCTTCTTTCGCCTTTGTTATTTTTTTGTAAGAGAACTGTGCATAGGCACTTATTTATTTTTGGGGTGGAAGAGGGATCCCAACTTATTGATAGAAGGAGAGGTTGTTCCACCAAAGAAGAATATAAAGACCTTTGATTCATGTTTTGTCATTTATATTTTCCCCTTCTCCATTTCTACTAGTTGGATAAGCTTGAACACACCAAAGGAGAAAACTGAGTATAGGCAAGAGGTTTCCCATACTGGACACGGGTTCATGGTTCGACCAAAATTTTCCTTATAGATGGATTGTATTTTCCATCTAGACTTCATCGGCCAGAAGTTGAAACCAAGCACAAAGAAGATGGACACAGGACTGGCCAAGCGCTGCAGTGTCACAAGTCTCTTTGAACTTCAGTTGCATACCCATTCAAAAATTAGAACACAGTGAAGCCACGACACTTATTCACACCGTGCAAACAAATGAAAAACTCAACATAAAAGGAAAAACAAGATGAGAGGAAAGGTATACACAACAAGGAAACAAAACTAGAAGACAAGAAATAAAAATGACTAAAGCAATAAGATGTAAAATAAGAAAACGATGACAGACTATGAGTGCAAGATGAGTGCAAGGAAGGGAAAACTGAGATGAAACTACTCCTATCCTAATAGCTAAATGGTTGGGGTTATGTGAAATGAAATTTCCATTGAAGCCACTGTAGTCGCTCCCTACCCACATCCACAAAGATACGAATGATTAAAATAGATAAAAAGTAGTGTGCAACAGAAAATACAAAAACTTGAACTCGACGCACATGGAAAGGAAGGTATTTCCTATGGGCAGAAAGATGTGTCACAACCACCCAATACACGTGCTTACCTTTCTAATGGATACCCTTTCTAAACAAACCTCAGAAGCTTTTTGCATATGTGTCCTTGTCTACACTGAGCTTCTTAGAAAGCGCAAGGAAAGATTGAAATTTGTTGCCTACAACATAGCATGCCAAGTAAGATTGTTCCAACCATTCAGCGAATGGTACATAAAATTCATGATGGTTGTTTGGAAAGTCTCGTGATCTTTAAAAAAATAGATTTATGATTCAATACACCATATCACATGGGAATTTGGGAAGGAAAGATAGATCCGATCATTCTCAGTAGTCATGCCAAGACAATGAGGACCTTCCATAACCATCATCGAAGGCTAAAGTGCCTCGCCTGCTTTATAGAAGTCTGAAGAGAAAGATGTTAAACAATGAAGATCAAAGTGCGATAAGCAAATTTCATTAGGTGTGCTCATGGTAAAATGATAAGCCGAATGGCAGTCACCCACGATAGATAAGTGGCCATATGAGCTAGTAGAGATGTTAGATTCCCAATTTGCAATGAACAAAGAAAATTCATTTGAACAATCTCATGAACGCTCTGAATAATGGAACTAAGTTCATTGTGAGCTAGATATGATGGATAGATTTGTAGTGCAAGGTACGCAAGAAGGCCGAGGAGATGACCATGAAGAGGGGAATTATATAAGTATGATTGCAGGAAGAGATATTCTTTGAGATGATCAACTTCACAATCTCGTGAGAGATTTGCATGAAGACATATGTGAATTAACAGATTCGTGGATTCAGTCATAAGTAAAATTTTGAAAATTTGAAAGATCACACCCATAATACCAAACACTTTTTACACGGGGATACACACTAAATGAAAACATGCAGATAGATGGATTGTGCATGAGAAACCATATCTGATTGGGTTCGAGGGACTTACCAAAGTCGTGAGGTCCTGACATAACCATCAATGGATTTTGAAGTGCCTCAGCTCCCTGGAAGGTCCTAGAACTTTCTGAAATTGCATATCATATTTTGAAGCTTGAGCCAGATCATGCATGGATTTGTTGATTTCAACACTTCTCTTAGGATGGTAGCCATTTCCGTCACAGGTTTCACCGTATTTTTCATCTTCTACAAGCTATTTTGAATATTTTTCTTCATTCAAAAGAAGATATGACGGGGAATGGGAAGAACATTCTGCTATTAGAATGTTTTCAACCTTATCATGGACAACCTCACTGCCTTTTGTCAATTGAGGAGATAAATCATCAAATGAAGAAACAAGAGAACGTGGAGTATCTCTGACGCATGTGGGTGTGTTGTAAATGGTGGGACACATGAGCAGGTGAGGTGAAGAGGAAGTTTTGATATGAAAATCTTATTTGACCATAGCACATTCTAGATTTGAGTTAGAGTCTTCATGTGAAAACGAAAGATCATGTGATGTGCTTGGGCATTATTCACAACATATGGAAGCATGGAAATGATGATTGCCCAAGACTGGGTTTGATTAAAGGAATTGATTTTATGAGATCCACCGAGATTAGGAGATTGAGAATCATTCAAGAATGGAAGCTCATTGTATTGAAATGCACAATTTTGAATTAGAGAGGGTAGATTGATAATTTCCTCACCTTTTTGCTCCTCTGTCTCTGTATTGTGACTACCTTGCGCCTAATTACAATTTGATCCAATAGCTGGAGAATCAAGAGAAAGCGAATAGTTGGATGGTGAAGTGGATTGATCAGGTGAGTCATGGTACAATGTTAATTTTAGGTATGTTCTATGCTTAGAGAAATTTATTTAAATTTTCACAGTTAGCTCAATATATTTTCCAAATTAGTAATCACATAAGCATTAAAATAAACTGTAGATAGAACATAAAAATAAATTGCTAAATACAAGCCAAGACAAGAGGACACAAGATGTGATGCTAACCAGAGACAAACCCCAATGTGGGGAAACCCTTGATCAATTCTTCTTATATGTTCTTCAATAGTTCAGCAGAGAGAGAGAGATAGTACATTTACAATAGAAGTCAACACTTTGACTTATCTAGATAAGAGCATAGATCATCTCTAAGAATATGATACATGAGATCAATTGAAGACATGTTGCTTCAACTGATTCTCCAAGGTGAATCCTTCACCTATCATTGTGTTGCATCTCGTCATCATGATGCACCTCATCGTGTTGCACCATGTTGCACCCTATGCTGCACTATTGTCCTATGTGACATTGTTGAACCATGTTGTAATACAACATGTCTCATGTGCTTGCCACAACTATCCATGATTTCCATGCTTTCCATGTTGTATATGCTTGCTAACCCATTGTGCCATTGCTGCACAATTTCATGGTTGTACCATTGTGCCATTGTTGCACAATGTCATTGTTGTCCCATTGTGCCATTGCCTCATCATTGTGCTTTCCCATTGAAAATTGTGCCACAATATCATTGTTGCTAGTATTTTTGTCCCATCACGGCTTGCTATCCCAACAATCCAACATTGTTGTTGTCCCAACATACTTACATTTCTCTAAATATGTGTGTACTATTGCCTAGTTGTCCTAGTTTTACTGCTATAACAGTTGTACCTAACAGTCATGCCCAAAAAACTATTGTTCTAGGCATATGGTAGCCCTTAACACTTTCTTTAGCTCACAGTTATAGGGTCCTTGACTGTAGCAATCTTGGATTGGTTAGGGTACTTCCAAAAACCCTTCAATATGCCCAAAAGTGCCCTCCTTTACTGCAATTGCCCTTCTAAGAGAGGAGGAGACCCTATACTGCATTTTTTGGGCAGTCTATCCCTCATCAACAACTTCGGCCTCCCTATGTTTGATGCGGATTGTTATATCAAGTCTCCTCTTAACTGTGACAGCCCAACACTCTTCCAAATGATCCTAAAATATTCCTTATTGCTGTGACATAAGGCCTGCGGTTAGGGCACACGTGGACAGTGACTAGGCACAAACTAAACTGTGGATTTAGCCTCATACATCAACATTTAGGGCCTATCTTCCACGTATAATTAGGCCTCATCCTTGGCTACATATAGGGTATGTTGAGGCCTCCTTTGTACATCATTCATCTGCGTCTATAGTGTTGTGTTAGTCCTTCTATTCTTTGTAGCTAGGGCACAACATGACCCTCGTTTCTCTGTGGTTAGATGTATTTTCCTAGGACAACGTTTAGGGATTTTAAGGATAGATCCTAAGGGTATCTTCTAGACCTACGTTTAGGGAAGTTAGATCTTCTCCTTGCTGGGCTATAGAAGTCTCCTCCATGAATGTGTTAAGGCTTATTCATTGACTGCATTAGGGCTTCTTCATTAGGGCAGCCTTTAGCCTAGGGCACTCCCTCGAGATCTCTCCTTCATCAAAACCTAAAATAGAATGAAGAGAGAGATCACAAGAAGGTGAGTGTGTAAAAATGACTTGAAGGCCACTTCTATTTATACTAAAACGTTGAGCACAAGTGGGGGCAGTTTGGTTGCTGGCCAACCTTGACATATTGTCTTATAACACAATTAAATTCATAACTCCATGAATACTTATCAGAATCGGATGATCTTTAGATCAATCCTACACCTCTCGATGAGAGGGATCCAAGAAAAATATTAGCTTCCATAAATAAGATGACCCACATGGAGTTTGGACCTAGTTGTCAATTTTAACATACAAGAAGTCATGGATTATAGATTATGGAGGATGATAGAGATGTAGATCAGATTCGATACTTGAGTTGTGAATGGTGACATCCTCTTGTGGAATGGAGGAGTGAGTCTTTGTTCTAGGCTTCTTGAATCATTCTGAAATTCCCTCCATTGAAGAGGGTGACAGATGAGAAGATGGGTTGGGGACATGCTGCACATATTTCTCATCTTCACAATCACCACAAAGGGGCACCCACTGTGGAGATTTCTCAGCTTTGAAATCACCAGAATGGGGCACCCACATCGAGACTGAAAAGGGTGGAGGACAAGTAACAAATGGGGTGTTGGGCTCCTCTGAAATTTGAGGTGCCTCATGATTTGCAAGAGTTTGGGAGGAAGGGAAATCAGGAGGTTCACCGTATTGAGAACTAAGAACTAAACGTTTAAACTCTTCTCTCAATAAGTCAAAGTTAACAAGTTGTTCAAGAATTTCGTAATAGAGGTGAAGGAAGAGATCAACAAATTCCTACTCTGATTCGTTAAGCTCCATACTTAAACGACATATTTTTAAACGGAAATTGCAGTGTCTATACTCATCGAACATTTTAATCATCATTTCAGCAAGCTGACCAAATGAATCGATAGAGGTAAAGGGTAATGTGTAACACTAGCATTGAGAACGGCCTTCAAATGTGAGGGTGAGTAATATACTCCAGAAATCTTCGTACTCTATCTTGTGGCATAGACAAAAGTATGTAACTTGGCATGCATGCACACGAAAAGATGGTTCACCCTCACCGCTAAACATTAACTTGGACAGGTCATGGATAACTTCTGTGGGGATGGTACATTCAAAATTTGTAGAAAGACTTCTCAGGATTATGATGTCAAGAAGAGCCATTTTTAAATAATAGATTCAAACCAGACTCTGTGGGAATAGCCTTTCATCTGGCCCTCCTTCTAGCGCAATTTTCTTATGGTGTTGGAGCTGCCAACAAAGAGAATATCCCCGATGTGAAGTCCCAACTGGACCTCACACCGTTTGGTGTGGTAGTCCCATTCGATATGATGGCATGTTTTCCATTTACTTAGAGATTTTCCTTGGCTCTATTTGTCAGCACATGAGAGTGTTACACTGGTATCTCCAAACAGTAAGGTACGTGTGCCTGGTGAGTGCTTAAGGTAACCATGTCCAGGTTCTCATACTACGAAGGGGGAGAGTAAAGTGAGCCTCTAAGTGAGAGGTAGTAGTACCACCTAGGAAGAGACACATGCAAACTAGAAAGGGTATGTCTAGCATCCAGCAGAATAATCCACTATAGACGCGGCAGCCATTAAAACCAAAGTATAGGGGAAAACACATGCACCATCAAGCAGATTAGTCCATACAGATGTGATGGTCATTACAACCAGTAAACAATACAGGTGTGTCTAATATTCTATGGAGTATTCAATAAGGACGAGACAACAGTGATAGGAAATACAACACATCTTCAATAATGTAAGTACTAAAATAACCAAAGAGGTTCAACTATCTTAATACAAGTTAAGAAAACATGCATTACAAATTTTAAAGAGTAGTCTTACAAACATCTACAAAACATGCGTGAAAACATGTTAGCCTTAATAGGATTCTGAATTAAGGAAAATTCCCAAGACACATCTATACACCATAGATCACTAGTCCCAGTAGTGAGACATTGAACCCACTCCTTGCTCCTCAAATAACATAGTACAGACTCTCAAGGTTATGCGCGAGGAGCCAAGGTGAAAAGTTCTTGCTTACATAATGGGAGGGGCATATATATCCAAGGGTGATGCTTGACCCTTGTCACTCTTGGACTACCCTCATGACCATTCAACTTCCAATGATTTTTTAAATTACATGACTCTTCAACTTCTTGTGTGCATCCATTGGACTTAACTTTACATTATATTGAGTTACAACGGATATGGCCCATAGTGGTGATGTGGCCAAGACATCTCATGACACAACTCGACATGACATTGTTGATAATTACTAGCTGACTGTGGTGTCCATGTCAAGTTGTTGCACTTCTGAGTGATTGATGTACTCCTTGTGTTCTTTGTCTTCTCCTCTACATGGCATAATGTTGCAGGGTCTTCGATGGTCTTGTTCTTGCATGATGGTTCAATGCATATGTTCCTTTCCCTTGTTGCTTGATGTGCTTGGTACGTCTGTCCAGATGGAAGCAATTCTTCTGGCATGTGCGCTCCTTCTTCATCTCGTTCGTCATCTTGCCATGATCTATCAGTGTACCTGTTCCGGCAATTCACTCATGACGGGATGACATCAAATCTAAAACCTCTTATTCTAGCATGATGCATTGTTATTTTGTTTCGAGTGACAGGGAGGGAGGACAACTCACTTAGACAACGTAGAGTGCAACTTAAGCTGGAATGAGGAACTCCGGGAGGATAGCCTACACTGTTGAGAAAAATCGCACAGTGACCACTAGGAGGCAAAATTGCACAATGAAGGACACTAGTGGCAGCTGCAAGGTGGGACCCTGACGGGCACTTTTGCGCAGTTCTTGGAGGGAAGGAAAGACAGGGTTGCAGGGGACCTGCTAGGCAGTTCTGCGTAGTTTTCAAGAGCAAGGCATGGCAAGGCTACAAGGGACTTTCTCAGCATGACTGCGCAGTTTTGGAGAACAATGCAAGACAGGCAGCAGAGGGACTGCTAGACGTGACTGCGCAGTTTTGGAGATCAGTGCAGGACAGGCATTAGGAGGCCTGCTAGACATGTCTGCACAGTTTTTGAAGGTACTATAGAGCAAGGTAGCAGAGGACCAGCAGGAAATGTATGCACAATTTTGGATATCAATCCACACCCAGGTCTTGGTGATGTGCAGGGTTCTGGCAAACCAAAAGGAGGCTTCATGTCTATGCTTGAGAAATGTGTAGTTCAGTTTGGACATGGAGGTAGTTTATGTGCAAATCTGGGAGGCAGACAGGCTTCTCACCTCAAGGATTGCGCAGTGCAACTGAGCTAGAGGACAACCTCAGTCACTGCGTAGTTCCAGGAGGTAGACATGTTGCTCACCTCCGGGATTGCGCAGTGCAACTGACCTAGAGGACAGCCACAATCACTGCATATTTCTAGGAGTAGAGAAAGGTCATTAAGGGCTGAGACTGTGCAATGCAACTGAGTTGAGATCTGATGGAAGAGGGTTGTTCGGTTGGACAGGTTTTCAGCAAAATGACTAACTAATGAAAGCAAGTGAACTTGTGTAGACTTGAAATTGTGACCATACACATAGCATACTTCAGTGACAAGACAACACAAACCACAAGTACAACAAGAAAAAACATGCCCTCGGTGAGACTGCCTTAGAGCTAAAAGTGACAAGTGTGACAATTGAGATAGACCTTTGGACGATCGTAACGACACTTGCTCGACAATGCTTACAACTTTGTGTGTGAGTACGAAAGATGTTTACATAGCGAAGACAACCCAAACACACAAAGGCAAACCTTAAAACTTGCTAAAACTATATTGCAAGCATGACAAAGCAATCAATATGCCAAAATATGACCGCTGGTGAAACAAGGAAAAGGGTGAAAATACTTCACAAGAGTTCATGGGATGAGCTCAAGTGTTTGCAACCACAAAGGCAAAACCAAGGAAGGCTCTGAAACTTGGATGTAAGACAAAATTTTGGAGAGTATTGTAGTCGCTACAATGGGAAGGTAGAATCGTGGTGTTGAAGAGTTGTGTTTCTTTCTATGTTCATAGGAAGAACTACGCTTGGAAGTGGTCATGCTTTGGTGACTTTGCTTGAGGGAATTCTCATCAAGTTGTCCTGAAGATTTTCTCTAGAGTTCAATGGCCCTGAAGTTTACTATCGATGCTTGAAATACCTGAGAAAACCCATGAATATCATGAAAGAAATTGACCTCTAGAACTCTATAAAGTGTTGAAAATGGATTGTAATTTGAGCTTTTGGACCCGTAGGTCAGAGGTCGGGAGATAAGCGAGGTAGTCCAAACCTCAATAGGCCTTTGCCCCAACCTGAGTCGAGCCAAATGTACGATTGGCGAGAATAGAGGTGTAGGCAAAGTTGGGAAGTTAGTTAGGCCGAGGGTTATATTTGATCTTGACCCAAAATTTTATCACATCAAGGGGAGGGTTGACCCTGACTTAAGTTGAAGGTCAAGGGTTAGTCCTAGTCAATTAAGTGAAAAAGGTGTGTACCAGTAGCGAGGGCTGACTTTCGACTGGATATTTAGCTCACCTGTCATGTGGCTTGTCCACTGTGGCGACACCTCCAGTTATCTACCACATGGGGCACTAGTTGGTTTCCATGTGGAGGTTAAGGTGATGTGGAAGGTGAGCAAATCCTATATTTTAGAAGGCATAAATCTCAATCAGTAAGTTAGATTGAGGAAAATTGTATATTGTTGGAATCATATCGATGAGATGGACATGATGATGGTGTCTAACTGGAATTCTAAGATAATTGGGAAAAGTCAAAATTTTTAGGTCCCATTTCCCATAGCTATATTTTTGGAGTTGGATTTGCATAGTAGCTACCTCCTTATAACTTTAGATGGGTTATGGGGTTAGGATGGGGTGTTAAAGATCACAGCACAAACTCTAAATATAGAAGGACATATCAAGAAGAAAAAGGTTCAAGCAGTGAAAGATCACATCAAGCATCAACAAGTTCTCCAACTTTTAAAGGATAATGCCACTTTGGTGAAAAATCGAATGAAACAACAGGTAGATCAACATCGTAGTGAAAAATGTTTTGATGTAGGTGATTGGGTATTTTTACTGCTACATCTCAAGCAAGCTATTTATGAGAAGGAAATGTTGACAATATTATATGCACTTAAGAAATGGTGACCTTACCGAATGGGAAGACACTTCAAGGTAAAAATGGATCATGATGGTCTTAAATACTTTTTAGAACAACTATTATCTTTAGAAGAACAAAAAAAATAGGTCACAAATATGCTGGGTTATGACTTTGACATCATATATAGAAAAGGGAAGCAAAATTTTGTTGCAGATGCACTCTCAAGAAAGGATGAGGATGTGGAAGCATTGTTTTGTGCTATTTCTATTATCCAACAAGATTGTATAAACAAAGCAAGGGATGAATGAAACAAGGACGAACAAGTATGGCCACTCATTCAAAAGTTGTAGAATATTCCAATTCAAACAATATTGCTAGAACTTGAAGAGGAAGGAAAAATCATATTGGAACCTGGAGCAGTCACAGAAATAAGAACTCGACAACTATGAAATCAATCAATTTTAGAGTATCTCATCCAGTGGAAGAACTTACCCACCGAATATTCCACATGGGAGGACAAGAATTTTATACAAAAGCATCAAGAACTACTCAAGCATTGAGGACAACACTTTTTGAAGGAGAGGAGCATGTTAGGCCCCTATACTACTAGTGTAACCCCTTATTGTTATTAGTACAACCCCCTTATTCTATTGTTGTGCCCATGTAGTCCCCATATTGTTATTATTGTGCCCCATAGAATCCCACTATTGTTATTATTATGCCCTTACATTATTATTGTTATGCTAGCTCTAATTATATTATGACCCCTTAGAATCCTATATATAGAAAGGATGCCTTGTCATTTGTATCATCCAAGAATTGTTCATTTGTGTAATGTAAAGGAGGTTTCCCCCTCAAATAAGTTGAATTCTAAGTCGTTCAACTATCTTTTCTATCCTTTTGTGAGCTAGTTTCATAACAGGATTCTAACTACAGTTATGTCAATGAAAAGCTCATAAAAGAGTGTCGGATAGCCATGGAAATGCACGAACAACCATGGTCCATTCAAATGGAAACAAGAACCAAGAGAAAGATCAATTACTAGGTGAGGTCATGTTCTCTCAAGCTAAATGGCATGTCAACATTTGTGCATTTAAAATTTCTTCCATCAGGAGTGTATAATGTGCTATTGTGTATGGATTGATTATATAAACACTGCCCTAAAGTGGATTGTTTTTAAAAATAAATTGAATTTTTAGACAAGCAAGGAGAAAGAAGAGGTTTGCAGGGCAGGAGAAAGCCTAGTTTAGTGAGGTTAGTCATGGTTATGAAAGGCAAGCGCAGCAGCAGAAATGGGCACATGTTGTTTGTAGTGAAAATCTCTAGTTATGAGAAGGCTAGCAGCAATACTCAGAATGAGGAAAGTGAGTTGCTAAAAATATATTTGGTTCTGTAGTGGTATGTAGATGTTTTTCCAGTGGAGGTTCCTAGATTACCTCCTCATTGGAAGAAAGAGATTTATCTATTGAGTTGATACCTGGAGCAGCACTAGTATCTAAGGCACCACAAAGGATGAGCACTCCTGAGTTGTTCATGTTAAAATTGCAGCTAAAGGAGGTGTTGGACAAGTTCTATATAAGGCCGAGTTTGTCCCCATGGGGAGCACCCAAGTTGTTTGTTAATAAAATCGATGACGCCCTTATATTATGCATTGACTACAAGCAATTAAACAAAGTGACCATAAAGAACATATATCCACTACCATAGATTCATGACCTATTTAGTCAATTATGGGGAGCAACAATCTTCTCCATGATCGACTTGAGGTTAAGATATCATCAAGTGAGGATCAAGGAGGAAGAAATTCATAAGACCGCATTTCGGACAAGATATAGGCATTATGAGTTCGTGGTGGAACCATTTGGGCTTACCAATGCTCGGACCACTTTCATGTGTTTAATGAATAATGTGTTGCATCCTTATTTGGAAAAGTTTTCCATTCTAGTTGTCGATGACATATTGGTGTATTCAAAGAATGAGGAAGAACATGAGAAGCACTTGGATACAGTGCTACAGTTTTTGAGAGAGAATAAAATATATGAAAATCTTAGCAAGTGTGAATTCTTCTAGTCGCAGATACATTACTTGGGGCACATTATCTCCAAGGAGGGGATATTTGTTGATCCAGAAAAGGTCAGGGCCATCATGGAGTGGCCCACACTGAAAAATGTGAATGAGGTTAGATCATTCATGGGGTTTGAAGGCTACTATAGGTGGTTCATTAGAAACATCTCTAAGATAGACCACCCTATCACATTCTTTCATAAAAAGGGAAAGAAAATTGAATGGATCGTTGAGTGTGCCTCCAATTTTAAGCAATTAAATCAGTTGCTCACTAATGCACCAATGTTGATAAATGTAGATCGAGACAAGGATTTTGTGATTTGCACAAACACCTACAGGGAAGGGCTCAGTGGAGTCCTGATGCAGGATGGATAGATCATGTGTTATGAGTCCCATAAATTGAATGAGCATGAGACAAACTATGTTACTCGTGGTCTGGAGTTATTTGCCATTATTCATGCATTGAAGATGTGGAGTCATTACCTCCTCGATAGAAGGTTCATGCTCATGATAGATCATGGAGGACTAAAGTACCTGTTTTATCAACCTAAGTTGAATACTAGACAAGTTAGATGGTTGGATACACTTAGTGAATTTGGCTTCCAAATCAAGTACATTGAAGGCAAGGAAAACCAAGTTGTTGATTAATTTAGTAGAAGGATTTAGTTGAATCACTTGGAATCCATAAGTGCTTATGGAGTAGACCTAGTAGAGTGGGTCAAATATGAAAAGAAGCATGATGAGAAGTAGTAGAATATCAAAGAAAAGCTACAACAAAGAAATGAGAATGAAGGAGATGAGGGATATCATCTCACAAATGATGGCTTGATTAGATTCAAGAACGGAATCTATGTTCTGAATAATGTTGATTTAAAAAGCCTCATCATGAGAGAGTTTCACACAAATTCATATTTCGACCATGCAAGATACCAAAAGACTCTCATGGCCATTAAGAAATTTTATTTTTGACCTAAGCTAAAAAGGAGGTGGCTGATTTTTTTACTAAATGCATAGAGTGCCAGCAGATGAAGGTTAAAAGCAAGCATCCAACCGGTTTATTGTATCCCATTCCCATTCTGGAATGGAAATGCGAGGTGATCTCCATGGATTTCATCATAGGTTTAGCCATAACCTCTAGGAAACATGATGTTTTTATGGTAGTTATTGACAGATTGAGAAAGGTAGCTCATTTTGTAGTAGTTAATTCCACCAACTTTGCTAGGAGGTGGCACAAATATTCATAAAGGAGGTTGTGAGACTGTATGGAGTTGCCAAGAAAATTATTTCAGACAGAGACGTCGAGTTCAATTCCAAGTTTTGGAAGGTACTATTTGCAATATTGGGGACTAAATTAGAATCCAGTATAACATATCATCCACAAACGGATCGGAAAACAGGGAGAGTAAATGAAATCCTCGAGGAGTTGTTGAGGGTGTATGTTATGCACCAGCAAAAGAAGTGGGGAGAGTATATTCCACTTGTGGAGTTTGCATATAATAATGGGTACCAAGAGTCTTACAAGATGAGACCATTTAAGGCAGTGTATGGAAGGAGCTGTAATACTCCTGTCAACTGGATAACTTAATAGTCATTCGAAACAAGTTAGGTCATTATATAATCCACGAAGAGCCTAAAGTTGATATTTTCACCTATGATAGAATATGTGTGGAGATATATTTTGATAAGAGATTGCCTAAGGAAATTCATCTTCATATGGAGGGTGTTAGAAAGTGTTTTCATTGATGTCAAAGGTGTTTTCATTAAATTACTAAGCTCATTCTCATGTAATTTATGTCATTGTTGTCAAAGGTGTTGTTTCTTATGCCAATTATGTCATTTATGTCAAAGGTGTTGTCATTGAAATATCAAAGGTGTTCTCATTGGATGACTAAGATCATTAAGAATATTTGAAATATGATGTCATTGATGTCAAAGGTAGTATCATGGAGAGTATTAGATAATGTTGCTATTGTGGATTGACAAGAATGTCAAAGGAGTGGCAAAGCCCAGATGTTTGCAAGAATATTGGTGAACATGTGTGTTTAAGGAGCATATATTTTGGATCCATTTTTAGTACATAATATCATATTAGATGTACTTGAAAATGGAATAGATGGATAGAGCTTGAAAAACCCTTTCTAGCGGTGTATGGCACTCTGAAAAATACCCCATGAATCAAAAGATATGGTCAGTCAAAGTTTTAAGGTTAAAAGGTCAAAGGGTGTTGACCTAAATTTGGTGGCATTTCTAGATTTGGAGGCCTCTTCCAATTTGGGCTAGATTTCGTGTTTTTGGCCATGGTTCACATAGCGTAGTTAGTATACAAGTGGAGGAACTAGCCAAGCTTAGGAGGGGTTGCGTCCTTGACATATAATCCTGGTAGTTTACAAGTTAGCAGAGATGGTGGGTCAGAGGTCCCACTAGTGGACGCGTAAACTTAGTGGGTTTCTCCCTGGAAGTTTCGAAAGGAGGCCCAAGAATAAAAATTGTAGGGTAATGTAGGAGTGGGAGGACATGGCAATATTTAGTTGTGATTAGTGCAATTCATCGGATAGGGGGGCCCAAAAGACAGGTAATCTCAGTGATTTAACCCAAGTAGTTTCCTTTGCAGCTCGAAATTTTATTTTCAGGGTAACATGACTAGGGAAATGACAAATTTCCTATCTACTGTCACTTGAATTCCCATCCAAGCCTAAAACTTTATCACATTAAATTCAAATAAAAACCAAGGAGTGGACCCCCCTTCTATCGTATGATGACTTGGAAAATTAACAGCATGGACAAATCAATAGAGTACACATGGTAGTAGGTAATTAGTAGACAAAGATGATGAGGAGCCACGTGGTAGATGACATCGGAATTTTAAATATATGGGATGATGTTTATATGAAATCAACATCTGAAGGTCCTGAGACACATGGAATTCTAGGATAATGACATGTGGCATGCATATTTGTCATTTTCGGGTGGCCAAATGAGTTGAAAAAAAGTGACACATGGCACGTATAAGTGAGTGACACATGGCACCTATAAGTGAGTGACACATGGAAAGTGTGTATATGTGATAGAAATGGTGATGTAAAATTCACCCCAATTATTTCTAATGGAATGGTGGCATCATGGCGGAAACATGTAATCTCAAAAGTTTCATGATTTTCCTGTGGGTGCGGTAGTTCGTCCCATACATCCACATCACCCTGTTGATTAAATCCCAGTGGTTTTAGAAGGAAGTGAAAGCTTCATCTTCGTAGTGACGGTGCATCGAGACAAGGTGGAAAGCATAGTGGTAGAGGAATCTACATGGACCAATGAAAATATCAAGAGATATTATGTAGGACAGGTGGTGGTCCCACCTCGACACATCACCCCGGTGGATACATCCTGGGAGATTACAAACATGATCCATTGTAAATGGTCGAGGATATGGAGAAATTGTCAACAAGAAACGACATAAAACTTTAGATAAATTTTGAGGTAAAAAATGGGCCTCAAAACAAAAATATTAAAAAAAATCAAATTTATAAGAACCAATAGGATTCAATATGATCATGCCAACCATGGGGGATGATTCACCACTTTTGGAGTAAAAAGGTAAAAATAAAAACTACTTTTTCAACCCGTATTTTCAACTTATCTCCCAACAACTTTACCCAAATTTAAAGTGGTAGCACTTGTTGGATGTAGAATTTAATTTTTCATCCAAGGAATACTCGTGTTGCATACTTTTGATGGACCCTACCTCATGAAAAATATGAAATACATGAGAAAACATGATTGCAATCACATTTTTTCATGTATTTCACATTTTTCATGTAGTAGGATCCATCGAAAGTATGCAACATGGGTACTCCTTGGATGAAAAACTAAACTTCAGATCCAACGAGTGCTCCTACTCAAACTTTGAGTAAAATCATAGGGAGATAAGTTGAAAATTGAAGTTGAAAAAGTAGTTTTTCCTTTTTTTCCCTTCAAAACTTGATGAGCTAATCTGATCTTATTTTATTATATCCATCTTTATAATATTCCTTAGGAGGCCCATTTTAAACCTCAAAATTTCATTAATGATCTATCATGGGGGATTAAGGTGGTGATATCACCCCAGTGGTTTAAGCCTGGCAATTTTGAAACAAGTTGTGATATCCCCACTAACTAAAACTTTGCTAAGCAATTATCATTTTTTCATTTTAGACATTTTGGTGTTTTGTGGACTTAGATAAAGTGGGTGACTAGAGCCCACTTAATTTTTGGAGGAAAGAAGGTTGTGCATTAGAGGAAAAGGTAACAATTAGCTTGCTAGCGGAAAGTGGGGGCCACATGGAAGGGAATTTGAACCACATGGAGAATTTTCACTATAAGAGAGAGGAGAGAGAGAAAGGAGGTTGAGCTAGTGGAGTTGGGGGCCCACCAAGGTTGAAGGCACCAACATATATAAATTTCACAAGGGAGCTCCATTTTTGTATCTTCTTACCTATATATCACATGCATATCGAACTATCTTGGAGCTATTAAGCACAAGCAGAGAGGTGTTGCTTAGCACAAAAGTTTTAGGCGAAACTTCAACCTTATTTAAGAGAACTTCGAGTCTCTCCCTAGCGAGGAAGTTGGGGATTCTACTTTAGGGCTTCCAAGGAGACTATTGTAGCAATTGTTACTTAGTTATGTGTGTGCCTAGGGCATAGAAGGCAATTCACACTTCCTATTTAGAACAACTACAATTGGCCTTTGGTTTTAAGCTTTTGTAGAGGCATTCTCCTTACTTGAGGCCAAAATTTTGAATTAATTTTTAGGGTTGAGATTGAGGCTAGTTCCGAGGCCAAATTTCTCTTATTTTTACAGTGGGCAAAGCTCACTGGTTGAGGCCTTCACAAGAGTAAGGAGCAACTAATTTAATAGGAGATTTGGGCTAGAGGAAAAGCTAAATTATGGAGAAGAATTTATGTGCAGTTTTGGTGGAATTATGTCAGTGGTTTGGGGAAGATTTGAGAATAACATCTTTAACAGTGCGTAGAGCTGGCCAACCTAGGAAACTCACAATTTTTGGTGCCCTATAGATCATCCGAAACTAGACCAAACTCTTTCTAGGTTTTGATGGGATTGATGTGTAGAGGCTAGGGCTAATTTTTCAGAATTTTTTTTAGTTGATTTGAGGGCAGAAACTTGAGTACTTCGTCTGCAATAGTAGTAGTATTTTCACGGAAATGTGTGTTAATTTTTGAGCCATTTCCAACACTTTGGTCTTCATATTCTCACCATGGTTTTGCATTTCTTGCATAAGCAAGACTAGATTCTATTGTTCTTACTATATTGTACCTAAATTCTAGTAGTATTAATAAAATGGCTCAGATTTCTTGCCCAAATTTTATGGTTTATTGATTGTTTTTTCATGTTTTGAATTTTATTGTTGTAGCTTAGTGCATGTCTTTGATTTTCTCTATTATTTCCTAGTTGGGATATTACAGTGGTATTAAAGCATGTTCTTGGCCAATTGTGGGAAAAATAGTAGTTGATGCCACTCAGATAAGAAGGAGTAATTCTCCATAGAGGAAGCAGTAGAGGTAGTGGAAGAGTTCGTGGTAGAGAAGAATAACTCAACCCATTTTCAGACACAAACCTTAATCACGCCAGAGAGTGCATGGAGAACTAGGAAGGTAAAGAGAAACCTAGGCAGAATGGCCAAAATCAGTTCCTAGATGATGGGCATGAAAATATAGAACCAACAAGAACAAGTTAACAATGGTGAAGATGGCTCCAATATAGGAGAGGGAAGCCACATGCATCCACACATGAACCAACAACATAACACCCATACCTACAATCAGACTAGTCAAACCAATATGCCCCATTTTTTGGATGACCTAAAGAGGGAGAGGGAGCTAGTCACATTTGCAAATTTCATGAGATCCTTCACTGATGGGATCAATGAGTATGAGGTGTTGGATCCTAGGGTCAGGAGGGTCTTGTCCTTTGGGGATTTTAATCACATAAAAGAGAAGTACATACCAAGAGCTGGGGCACACAATAGAGGGGGTCACCAGAATTAGAACCAGGATGCTCAAAAGCTGGCAGGTAAGATATCACTTCCAAAATTTGATGGATCGGCGAGAAGTTAGGCTAGAGGGTGGATTTATAAGTTAGACACCTACCTCCACCTAAACCCCATGCAGGAGACATATATTATCTGATTCGTCACCCTACACTTGATGGAGATGAACATGAGTGGTGGTACAATGGATTGGTTATGTTGGGGCCAACATCACATCCTACATAGAGTTCATGAGGAGACTTATTGAGAGGTTTGACTAGAAGGACCCTAAGCTACACTTCCAGGAGATGGCCAACATGAAGCAAATAGGCAATGTCAAGGTATATCTGGTGGAGTTTCAAATACTAGCCATGAGGATCTCTGATATCTCAGAGGAGAGTTTGACCATGTTATTCATTGAGGGGTTAGCAGAGCCCTTCCATGGTTAAGTGAGGGAATCAGGCTTGTATTTTTGTAGGACACCATTAACTAGACCAGGGACATGCTTGATGTGGTTCTAAACACTAGATAACTAGTGCCTTCCAGACATACCTTTTCCTAGAAAGGTAAGGACATAAGACATCTTCAAAAGGAGTGGATTGGATATGGAACACTAGATGATGAGGCCATGAGAGACCTCTGAAGGAGAAAGATTTTATTTACTTGACAGGACTCGTGGGCACTGGGAAACTGGTGCGCCAAGGTAAAATCCCATTACATAGAGGTATTCTGATATAGCAATTTGAAGGATGAGGCTAAGCTTGAGGCATGAAAAGGAGAAGATGAGCCACAAGGTGTAGGAGGGGACCCACATTTTCCCACAGGGGGTGCCATTGCCTCACTTTGGGAAGTTCCAAAGTATTTGAAAATGCAGATCATGGGCATAATATAGGGACAATGTGTGTTGTTGTTGGTGGATAATGGGGCTACCCACAAATTTATTGATGCATAAATGGTGGAGAGGAGAGGTGTCCATATGAAGGCCTCTGAGGTTTTTCAAGCATTGGTGCTAGGAGACTATACCATGCAGCATACTAGTTATGTCCCTAGGATGACAGTGACCATGGGGAACTATTCTACGACATACTACTTCTTTGTGATTAATTTGTTGAACACCAATGTGGTGATGGGTGTCAAGTGGTTATACTCCTTGGGGTGCGTAACCACTAATTGGAGGAAATTGGAAACGGAGTTCATGGGGCTAGATGGGAAGCTGGTGGTATTGAGAGGCATGCATTCATACTCACCACAGATAGTATCAACTCACTGGATGGAGGCTGATTTTAGATAGGGAGATATAATATGTGTAGTGGAGTTATGGGTTTCAAATATAGGTGCTCAGACACAACAACTGCATCCATATATTTTAGCATTGCTAGAGAGCCACCAAGTAGTATTCAGGGATATTCCCCCTGGTCATCCATAAAATGGAGGTTTTGAGCACACTATAGAGCTATAGGAGGGGGTGCATGCAGTCATCACTACTCCCAATAGACGTCCCAAGGCTTACCAAGATGAGATTGAGAAGGATATAGAGGATTTATTGTCTTTGGGTGACATCAAGATGAGTTCTAGTCCCTTCACTTCTTCAGTGATGCTAATAAAGAAGAAGGATGGGACCCTTCACATATACATTGATTACAGGGTCCTGAACAAGGGGGCATTCAAGAATATATACCCAATTTTGTGCATCGATGAGTTTAGGGATGAAGTTAGAGGAGATAAATACTTCTCTAAGATAGATTTGAGCTCTAGGTATCATCAGATTTGGGTAAGGGAGTAGGACATCCCGAAGACTACATTTAGATGCCATTACAAACACTTTGAATTCTTGGTTATGCCTTTTGGGCTAACCAACACTCCAACTATTTTCCAGTATTGCATTAATCATGTGTTCCACAAGCAGCAACATAGATGTTTTCTAGTATTCTTTGATGGCATTTTGATATATAGGAGAATGTGGGAGGAGCATCTTCAACATTTTGAGGAGGTACTGTACATTTTAGAGGAGAAACAATTATATTACAAGATGTACAAATGTGAGCTTGAGTTGACAAAGATGTTATATCTTGGCCATGTGATTGTTGAGGACAGAGTGTGGGTACATCAAGAGAAGATCACGACCAAATTAGGGGAATTTTGAGGTCTGAAATGGGCCTCCGAAGAAACATGTACAACCAAAATAAACTTTATAAGAACCAATACGATTCAATATGATGATGTCAGCCATTGGGGATGATTCACCATTTTTGGAGTAAAAAAGTAAAAATATTAAAAAATAATAAAATAATAAAACTACTTTTTCAACTCTTATTTTCAACTTATCTCCCTAAGGTTTTACTCAAATTTTTAGCGGGAGTACTCATTGGATGTAAAATTTAATTCCTCATCCAAGGAGTACCCATGTTTCATACTTTCGATGGACCCTGCTACACGAAAAATGAGAAATACATGAAAAAACGTGATTGCAATAACGTTTTTCATGTATTCATCATTTTTCATGTAGAAGGGTCCATCGAAAGTATGCAACATGCGTAATATTTGGATGAGGAATCAAAATTTTCATCCAACGAGTGTTTCCACTAGAAATTTGAGTAAACCCATAGGGAGATAAGTCGAAAATACGAGTTGAAAAACTAATTTTTCTTTTTTTCCCTCTAAATTTGATGATCTAATATAATCTAATTTTATTATTTCCACTATTATTTTATAATTTCCTTAGGAGGCCCATTTTAGACCTCAAAACTCCCCTAATGATTTTCGATTGGCCTAAACCCAAGAATTTGACAAAGTTGTGGGGGTTCTTGGGCATATGCACATACTATAGGAGGTTCATGAAGGGATTTTCTCAGCTAGTAGAACCCCTCACAAATATGACAAAAAGGGGATATTTTGAGTGGATAGATGTAGTGCAGGAGGCTTTTGAGCACCTCAAGAGGGTGATGAGTAGTTTCCCATTGTTATCTTTGCATATTTTACGCATCCTTTTGTTTTGGAGTGTGATGCATCTAGAGAGGGCATTGGGGCAGTGTTGACGCAACGATGACGCCCTATAGGCTATGAGATATAGAATTTGTAGGATTATGAGAGGTTGTATTCTATATACGACATGGATATTGATCTGATTTAGAATATTAGTTTGTAGTGCTAAGATCTTCCTCATATTATAAACAAAATCATTTCATTGTGCTTAAGGATTCATCAATTTTTGCAAGTGAAATGAAGAGTTTTTATGTTAATTTTTTATGAGAAATTTAACATAAATCGGAAACTGATCAACATCATAAACATGTATAGAACATCATCAAAAACACATTATAACAAACACATGATAAAGGATTTCACCCCTCCTGGGCTACGTCTCATTGGTCCAGCTTCCAGTGGCTTGGGCCTCTCTATTATGCTCAAAAGTGTAAAACATTGTGCTTACAATGTTCAAATGCTTCTGAAACCTGCTCCAATAAGTCTATAATACTAAAAAATGGCTATCTAGCCTATTTGTTGCAACAAATTTAGTGGAAAACTAAAGAATTTATGACTTACCCTTGTTTTCCCACTATTCGTCCCACAAATTGCTCCAAACCCAACATGATCCTACAAATTAACCCCAAAAATGCACTAACCGAGCGAAAATTTTGATGTGCAATAGGCCATAATCTGTCGACACCAACTGTCTTATCGAAAATTATAATTGGAGGACTTTTGTGGGCTTATGGTCTTGTGAATATGGCAGGTGATGTGTGATTATGATGTGGCAAACTCGACGGGAGTATTAACCAGAACTGATAAACATCTCGCATCTAGGGACTTGTCGCATTTTGTAATTTGACAGATAACCAGGGTTTCGTATCTGCGAAACTTTGCACCATTGTGGTTGTGACATCACATCGAAACTCAATGCCTCCCAGGGTCAATTATATAACACCGACCCTTCACCAATCTGCAATTGTGATGCATCGCATCACACGTCTGGCTGTTTTTTGAAAACCTTCCTGCATGCCTTATTGCATCGCGCCCTTTCTTGCTCGGGGGTCGATTTCTAATGCCGACCTACTTGCGATTGCGATTTGCAACATGTAGGGGACAATGGAAGCTTGCCACTTGGTGCCTCCTCATTCACTGCAGGACCTTGCCACATCATCCAATCTTGCCATGCGAGCAAGTCAAACCTGAACTTTGACTTGCTATAACTTCTGCATACGAGCTTGGATTTGAGTGTCGTTCACACCATTAGAATCAGAATGAAGATCTCTTTTATCTAAAGCTAAGTTTAACAAGATTCTAACACTAATTTTTTAGCCTAATTTTGAGCACCTAATCAATCCACCCCACTGAAAGCTTTTTTGGACCCCAAAAGGATCATTTTCAATTGTTCAATGGGTGAGGGTACAGTTCCCTCACCTTTCCAACCTCTATCCATTTATATTTTGAAGGAATTGTACCTTTTAGCCCCACTCGAAGATAATCGATACTTCCCCTTTTTGTCGACCTTGTTCTTCTATCAAGTATAGTGTCTTGCTGAATCACATCAAGAAATTCTGGAGAAAAGTCCTCAATAGATGGAATTTGAATATTCTCTCCTTAATCTTCAATCAAAGGAGGCTCATAAAATCTTAAATTCTCAACATTAACAACATAAATTTGCATATATTAAGGCAAATTCAACCTGAAGGCATTGTTACCAATCTTTTCCAAAATTCTGAATGGACCATATCTAATTGGTTTTAGCTTTTTACCTTCTCCTTGGAGCCTCTCTTTGTTAATGTGAAGCCAAACTTCATCATCAACTTGGAACTTGTGATCTTGATGATGCTTGTCATTCCTTAGCTTTTCTCAAGCTGTTCTTGAACCTTTTGGTGTACTAATTGTATTTGTTCAATGAAATTTCTTGCTTTGTCTATGTCTCTATGACCTTCAATAGCAACATATTTTCCAAAAATAAAATCCAAAGGAGATTTAGGCAAGTATCCCATGCATGCCTCAAATGGCAAATTTTGAGTGGAAGAGTGCTTGGCTCAGTTGTAATCGTGCTGAATATAATGAAATTGTTCATGCCACAACTTAGGATGCTTGCTGCAAAGATGTATCATTGTTTTGTTCACTACCTCTATTTGACCATCTGTTTGTGGATGAAATGTTGTACTCTTTTTCAATTTGGTATCCATGAATCCCCACAAATTTGACCAAAAAATTCCCCACAAAGCGAGAATCTCGATCACTAATAATGGATGTAGGCAATCCAGAATGCACAGAAACATTCTAAAATAATAACTGAGAAATTTGTTTAGTTGTAACTTTCTTTTTACATGGCATCAAAATACACATTTTGTTGAACCTATCCACAACTACATACAAATAATCATGACTTCTTTTTGACAATGGAAGACCTCCTGCAAAATCCATAGAAACACTATCCCACGGTCGTGAAGGAACTAGAAGTGGTGTGCACAATCCTAACTTCCTATTGCTAGGCTTACTGATTACACATATTGAACATCCTTTAATAAAACAAAACACACTTTCAAGCATACAAAGCCAATAACAATACCTCTATAGATGCGCCACCATCTTACTTACACCGAAATTACCAACAATAAGAGAAGTATGTGCCTCTCTTATGATGTTAACTCTTTCTCCCTGCGGAATACAAAGCTTGCCAAGATGGTACAACAAGTTATCATGCAAATGATAATCCAATTCCTCTACTTGGTTGCCTTGACTCAAGCTTTCATAAACATCTTGAAATTCATTATCTAATGCATATTGCTCAATATAACTTTCATGTAAAACATAATTATGCTTGAGTAAAGTAGCTACCCTAACGATTGGCCAAGAAATCATATCAACAACTTTATTGTAGATACCTTTCTTATACCTGATTACGAAGTGGAATTGTTGAAGGAAACCCATCTATCGGAAGTGCCTTGATTGTTGCAACTTTGTTTGAGATTGCAATTATTGTAATGGTTGATGATCAATGTGAATGATTGTTTCTTTACCCATCAGGTATTGTTTCCATTTTTTCACACTTTGCACCAATGCATACAATTCCTTGTCATATGTAGGACAGTTAATCACTGCACCATTAAAATTTTCCAAATGAAAATTGATAGGCTTACCATGCTTCATGAGGACTGCACCTATAGCGTAGTCACTAGCATCTATCGAAATCTCAAATGACTGTCTCAAGTCTGGAAGTGTGAGTATGGGAGTTGTACTGATCTTTTCCTTCAACGCATCAAAGGCCTTTTGTTGTTTTCCTCCCCACTGAAAAACATTTTTCACATTGGTCAACGCATGCAAAGGAGTTGCTATAAGCGAGAAATTAGGAATGAATTTCCTCCAATTTTGGGTTGCTCCCAGAAAACTTCTTACCTTTGTAACCATCTTGGGCCTTGGCCAATTTACAATGACATCAACCTTGGAGGGATCTATTTTCAACTCACCTCCTACAATAATATGACCCAAGTAAATTAAAGAAGTCTTTCCAAACTTGCACTTTGACATATTCATATACAATTGTTCTTTTTTCAAGGCATCAAGTACTTTTCTTACATGCATGACATGTTTAACAGTGGATTTACTTAAAATTAATATGTCATCTAAGTAGACTATGACAAATTCATCAAGAAATGGCCTCAACACATCATTCATCACACACATGAATGTAGGAGGCTCATTACATGAGCCAAATGGCATAACTAGCCATTCAAACAAACCCTATTTTGTTTTGAACGTTGTTTTTCAAATGTCTCCTTCAGCTATTCTAATTTGATGGTAGTCACTTCTTCAGTATATTAGTAAACTAATTTGCATCTTTCAATTGATTCAGTAAATCATCTATTCGAGGCAGTGGGTAACAGCTCTTTACTGTAATTTTGTTTAATGCGCGAAAGTTCACAAACATGCGCCATGTTCCATCCTTCTTTGGAACCAAGAAAATAGGTGAACCACAAGGCAAGGAAGATGGTATGATGATCCCTTTATTCAACAACTCTTGGATTCACATCTTAATTTCTACGCTTTCCATCACTGACATCCTATACATGCCAATGTTAGGAAGAGGACAATCTTGCTGCAACTGTATCTCATTTTGGATTCCTCTCTTGGGAGGTAATCCCTTTGGTTCCTAAAACATTTCATCATATTGGTTAACTACATCAACCAATTCAGATTTCAAATTCAAATCACAACCTTTAAAAGCTTCATTATCAACATCATTTTTGGGTTTGATCATGAGAAGCACAAAATTCTTGCTCGAATTCTCCAATCTTTTCATCTGCCCTGCATTAACAAGCGAAAGATTTGTTTTCTTAATGTGAGCTCTCATAATGTATTCTACTCCATTTTTGAATAAATGATATTATTTTCATGTCGATGGAAGATAGATTTTTTGTCATAAACGTACAGGCTTCCCAAAACCATGCCATAGATATCTAACGGAACAACGTCAAGCTCCACTTCATCAATGAAATTTGCAGTAATAGCGAATCTCGGTTTACATTTTCTCGTAACCTGCAATTTCGCATTGTCACATACCCATCCAAGTGGATACACTTTATGATGTGGAACAATTTCTAGATTTAAACTCTTGACCATATTTTCAGAGATAAGATTGGCTTGAGAGTCGCTATCAAACAGTGTATCAATCTTGTTATGTTTGGATATCACCCTTATGTGAAACATTTCTATTCTCCTCTTTTCATTTGGAGTTTCATTTTGTGAGTCTGAAGAAATAGTGCTGGCAATGGATTCTTTTCCTTTTAACCCTGTGGCTATGATTTTAGTTTCATCGCCCGAATCAAATCAAAAATCCTATTGAGTGGTTGCAGTTTTCTTTTGTTTTCCCTCGTTGTTTTTTCTTTTTTGTTTCATTTCGGGATGAAGCTTCCAACAGTGATCTTCATCGTGACCTTCTCTGTAATAGTGTTTTCATTTAATTTTCTCTCCTTCTTTTTTGATAGACGCATTTTTCTTTGCCTTCCCTTTGAAATCCTTTTATTTTCCCTTACTCTTAAATGGGTTTTTACTACCTTCTTCTAGGGTGTTTTTCCCTCTTACCTCACGATGAGTGGCTTGCACACACACATCATCTAGATTACTGGGATTAAACATTAAGATAGTGTGCCTAAGGTAACTGTGTAAACCCCCTATGTACTCCAACAAAGTGTCCTGTGACTGCAAATCTAGCCCTGACATCAAAGACATTTTTCAGAATTCTTGGGTGTAATCTTGCACATTCTGAGCTTTAAGTTGTCTAAAGTTATGCCAATTCATGATGGATTTCTGCATATAAGCTAGAGGGTAGAATTGTCTTTTAATTGCAGCAATGAAATCATTCTAAGAAATTGAGATCTTACCATGTTTTTTAATCTCCTCTTGGGTCTTTGATTCCCACCATACAAGTGTTGCACCCTCCACACTTAAGGAATCTAACTGAATCTTTATGTCATCCTCTTGAAGGTTTTGAATCCTGCAATAGACCTCCAACTGATGAATCCAATTATCAAGCTTCTTTGCATTCACTTCACCATGGGCAACTCGAATTCAACATCAAGTCTTAAAAGATGTGATTTACAAGTTCCTTTTGAAGAATGATGATGAGTATGAGTAAGGGTTGTATAAGTGGAAGAGTGTGAAGATGCTTATGAAGAAGAAGATGAAGAAGATGGTGGAGAGGGTGGAGGTTTGTCTCCATTCCCATTACCTCCTTTTCCATTACCTCCTTCTGAAGAGCCTTATTCGTTGGGAGGTTTGGAAATTTCTCCTTGCAACCCGCTATTCCTCTCTTCATAGAGGACCTTCACCATCTCTATCATATCAAAGATAGCCTTTCTGAAGGTCTTCTCATCTTTTGTCATGTTTGAAGGTTCTCCTTCATGAGACATGATCTCTAGAGGCTCAACTGCAACTTGAGGCTGAACTGGTGTTGGAGATTTTGACAACCTTGCTCTTCTTCCCCTTGACCCAACTTCAGGGCTTCCAACTAGCTTTCCTTCACCTCTTTTGAGTTTTAACCTTGTAAGCATGACATAAACTTGCAATTAAATCCTTCTTTCATGAAGCAAACCTAGGAGCCCTGATACCAAATTGATCTAGTTTAGAATATTAGTTTGCAGTGCTACGATATTCCTTGGATTATAAACAAATTTCTTTCATTGTTCTTAAGGATTCATCAATATTTGCAAGTGAAATGAAGAGCTTTTATGTTAATTTTTTTATGACCAATTTAACATAAATCAGAAACTGAACAGCAGCATAAACATGTACAGAACATCATCAAAAACACATTACAACAAGAATATGATAAAGGAGTTCACCCCTCCTAGGCTACTTCTCCTTGGTCTGGCTTCTAATGGCTTGGGCCTCTTTATTATGCTCAAAAGTGTAAAATTTTGTGTTTACAATGCTCAAATGCTTCTGAAACCTGCTCCAATGAATCTAGAATACTCAAAAATGGCTATCTAGCCTCTTTTTTGCAACCAATTTGGTGGAAAATTGAAGAAGTTATGACTTCTCCTTGTTTTCCCACTATTCATTCCACAAATTGCTCCAAACCCGACATGATCCCACAAATTAGCTCCAAAAATCTGCTAACTGAGCGAGAATTTTGCCACACAACGGGCCATAATCTGTCGGCACCGACTGTCTTATGGAAAACCGCAATCGGCAATGTTCTGCGAGCTTATGGTCTTATGAACACGGTGGGTGATGTGTGATTGTGATGTGGTGGACTTGACGGGAGTATTAACAGGAACCGATAAACATCTCGCATCTGGGGACTTATCACATTTCGCAATTCAGTAGATAACTTGGATTTTATATATGTGGAAATTTTCACTATTGCGATTTGTGATTGTGATGTCGTATCGCAACCTGGTACCTGCTGGGGGCTGATTTTGTAACACCGACCCTTCTCCGGTCTACGGTTGTGATCCATCGCATCGCTCCTGCGACCATTTTTTGAAAACCTTCCTGACTGCCTTATTGCATCGAACCCTTCCCTACTCGACGGTCGATTTCTAACACCGACCTACCTGTGATTGTGATTTGTGACATGTAGGGGCCAATGGAAGCTTGCCACCTGGTGCCTCATTTGTTGAAGGACCTTGCCACATCATCTAATTCTGCCATGCAAGCAAGTCAAACCTGAACTTTGACTTGCTATAACTTTTGTATACGAGCTCAGATTTGAGTACCATTTGCACGTTGGAATCAGAATGATGAGCCCTTTGGTTTGAAGCTAAGTTTAATAAGATTCTAACACTTCTATTTTTAAGTCTAATTTTGAGCACTTGATTAGAGATGTTGGCCATCATGAATGCCTTGGTCAAATTCTAGTAGTACTTGGTGGGAAACAGGTTCAGGGTGAACATTGATCACAATAGTTTTCAATTTTTCCTAGAGCAGAAGGATCTCAATGAGAGACAACTGAAGTGGGTCAATAATATCTAGGCCTATGACTTTGTGATTGAATATGTCAAGGGAAAGCATAATATAGTGGAAATTTTACTACATAGGAGGCCTGTGACACTCTCACTCATGGACATCATTCAGGAATGGAGGGCATAGTTGTTGGTAGAGTACTCCAAGAATTAGCAGGCATGTGAGATCTTGGAAGGCACTTTTGGGGACGATAGATATAGGGTGATGGATGAGGTCATCTATTATAAGGACATTATATACTTGGTGTCAGGTTCATAATTATGGGATAAAAGCATCCATGCAACCCATGATTCAGCTATGGCAAGCCATTAGGGGTTCCTCAAGACATATAGGACCATCAAGGAAAATTTTACTTAGAGAGATCTTAAGGATGACGTCTTGAGGCATGTTAAGGAGTGTAGTACTTTCCAAAGGAACAAGGGTGAGTAAACACATGTATTCGGGTTGCTTCATCCACTCATTATTCCCGAGAGGATATGGGAGAGAGTTTATATGGACTTCATTACCTGTCTTCCAGCAGTACACAGACATGATTTCATTTACATGGTGGTGGACAGACTGACCAAATTTACCCACTTCTTCGTTATTCTGGCCAATATTCAGCTACACAGGTGGTTGAGCAATTTTTCCAAGAGGTGTTCAAATTGCATGGTCTCCCCAAGACCATCATCAATTATAGAAATAATAGATTTATAGGAGGTTTTTGGTAAGATATTTTTCGATTGGTCGGGACCGATCTTACACCCAACACTAGTTATCATCCGCAAATCGACGGCTCGACAAAGATAGTGAATAAGTGGTTAGAAGGCTATTTAAGGAAATATGTCATAGGGCAGTAGCACGCATGGGTGAAATGGATTTACCTTGGGGAGTATTGTTACAGCACCACCTACCATATGTCCATTAGTATGTCACTTTTCCATGCACTTTATGGTTATGATGCTTTATCTTTTGCTGACATGGTTTTTGGAGACATTCGGGCCCCAAGGGCAAAAGATTGGGTACAAGAGAGCTAGTAGATCCTTAGAGACCTCAAAGACAACCTGCAGACATCCTAGAACCAACAAAATATATATGTGCATTGGCACAGAGTTGAGAGGAATTTTTGAACTTGGGGACTTAGTCTTCTTATGCCTTCATCCATACAGGCAGTCTACGCTCAAGCATAATGGGGATGATAATCTTAATCCTTTCTTCTATGGGTCATACAGGGTGACTAGATGTGTTGGGGAGGTGGCATATGAGTCGGATATTCCACTACAAAGCAATGTGCATAGTGTGTTCCATGTGTCTTGCCTAAAGAAGGCCTTGGAACAACAAGTTACAGCTGCCACAGAACTACCACCCTTGGATGATGGCGAACATTTATTGGTTCCAAAGGTTATTTTTTAGGTGAGAGAGAGGAAGCTCAAGAAAAGAGTCATCAAATAGTTCCTATTCAGATGGAAGGGTTTTCTAGAGGACGATCCAATGTTATAGCTACTTGAGGACAAGCAACCTTTGGGTAGGGAGGGTTGTGATATCCCCACTAAATAAAAAAATTCTAAGCAATTATCATTTTTTCACTTTTGACATTTTGGTGTTTTGTGGGCTTAGGAAAAGTGGATGAGTAGACCCCACTTATTTTTGGAGGAAATAAGGTTATGCACATTAGAGAAAAAGGTAAAAATTAGTTTGCTACTGGAAAGTGGTGGTCACAATGAATTGAATTTCAACCACATGGAGAATTCACGGTAGAGGAGAGAGGAGACAGAGAAAAGAAGTTTGAACTAGTGGAGATGGGAGCTCACAAGGGAAAATGGACCAAAATATATAAATATCATAAGGGAGGTCCATTTTTGTATCTTTTTTCCTATCTATTGTTGGGTTGTGTTATATTCTTTCCACATAGTTAACAGGGGGTTTGAGGGGTACCCGTAACCCCACTTTATGGGGTCCAGGGCAGCGCCCCATAAAATTTTGGTTTTGGACCCTATGTTAGGTTGGGCGGACCCACCTATGGTTTTGTGCATGATTTTCGCACATGTTTTTTGGATGCCATAGTTTTTGATCCATGGTATTGGATGCTTCGGCATGTATAAATATGTATTGTAACATTGAAAGGAACATAATGAAAAATC
>APFE030037208.1:73103-110482 GCA_000404065.3 Pinus taeda | reverse complement strand
GTACTAGTAAATGGATCGGCTAGTACAAGAGCAAAAGGGGGTTGTAGCTCCCGCACTGGTATAAGACTGCACCAGTACAAATATTGTAAAAGGATTTTCTTATTAAGAAGAAGATTGAGATGACTTGCAGCAGGTGGTTTTCTCCCGCATTGGGTTTCCACCTTATATCATGGTGTTCATGTGTGTGCCTTATGTGTGATGATCTATTCTATGTTACTGCATCTGTTAACTGATAATATGGTTGATAATGTTCTAATGCACTCATTGAAGATCAATTAACTTAATCATAAGAAGTTGTGGAAGTAGCATATATGAATCAAAGTTTGGAAATGAAAAAGTTTTATTAATGTGATAATACTGATTCACCCCCCCTCTCAGTATTATTTCCAGCACCCTACGCCCACACATATACCACCCCCACTCTGTACCCCTCAAAACCTTCCATCGCATCTTTATTCCTATTATAACTCTTTTATAATAAAAATTATTTGCAAAGCACGCATGACTTAACATCTCCACACATCCTTGTTGCATACCTTTATTGTATATTACAGGTTGCATTGATCAAGGGCAAGGCCTACCTCTTATGAATAAATGTGATGCAATTAGGCCTCTAATGACAAATCGCAATTTCACTTTGCCAAGAATCAAAGCCCAAGCTTCAACGCTCCATAGACGGCGGACCTGCTAGGATTATCAAGCATAATACATACATTTTTGGGTCCGGCCTATCACTTATCACAATCGACAGAGCCCGAGGCTTATATATAAAGTGCACCGTGATCTACCGAATCAACTGGGATCATTAACCACAACATATATATTTTTCGGGTCCACTCCCCAATCGCAAATTGCAATCAGCAGAACTCGAGGCCCACACACAAGGTGTTCCCCGATATTATTAAGTGTAGCATATACATTTTCAAGTCTGGAGACCATTGCAAGTCGCAATCAGTGAAGCCCAGGGCTTATATATAAGACGCACCGAGATATGGCATATCCGTCGGAACTATTAACCGCAACAGATATATATTTTGGGTCCAACTCCCCAATTGCGAATCGCAATCGACAGATTTCATCGTTTATATGTAAAACAAGATGCAATATGGTGGACCCTGTTAGTGCCTAAATCTACCTTAGGTTGAAGGAAGGAAAAATTCAGGGTAACCACAAACCACGCTCAGTCTGGTAGCTAGCCCTACCAGAACAGGAGAGGGCTCTGTCCATGTCACGCTTAGTGAATAAACAAACGATATGGTCTAAGATGACTTGCAGTGAATATTGATTTTAGGCTAGTAAATAAATATGGATACAAGAGGCAAATTTTTTATAAATGACTAAGTTTCTGGGATGTATGGGACCATCGAACAGCAATGAGCAGAGAATTTAACACAAAGGCACAGATTACTTCGTGAGGCAAGACAAGCGAAAAGTCTAGCAATTAAATTTGAAATAATGCGAAATGGAAAGATTGTTTAGGAGGGTGAAATGGGAATAAACACATGAATCCTTTTCAATAGAAGAAGAACACTGAACGTGAAACTTTCCCACAAGCAGAGCAATAAACATGAATTCTACCTTATCTTACTTAGAAAATTTCACTGGAAATGAATATGAATGGACTGTGAACCATAACGAAATACATATGAAACATAAAGAGAAACACATTTTCTACACTCACACCACATGAATCTCATGAACCAGAGCCGCTGCCTTTCATTAATTCTCTGTCAAAATATATAATGAAGAACTGAGTTTCTCTCCCACAGTCTCCCATAAATTACAACCCACCAACCCTTCGCAAATGGTTTGCATACAATAAATAGACTATTCCATTGGGAAATTGAACGACCAAGAGTTGGGGATTTTTTCAAATCATTACAAAGTGGAAGTGGAAAGCCAACCATTAGTTACAGGTGCAGCATTACAAAAATGACAAATGGCTTGGGTGACTGCTTGCCTTCCTTTGCCACTTGGATAGAAGCCAACCTTTAGTGGAAATACTTTAAACTTTGCCTTAGGTGCAAAAACAAGTGTAGTGTAAATGAGCAGGCCCACTTGGAGAAAGTCGCGAATCAAAATGTCATGGAGCAGAAGTGATTTTGGCCTTTTGGTCTATATGCGCCGCACCAAAAACTGTATGCGTTGCGCCACTTTGGAGGTGATTTTCAGGTACCTGCTGGAGTCCAAATTGTGCCCAAGTGTGCTTGTTAGAAAGAATTGCCTGTCTCATTTCCAACCCAAGTGGAATTTTTGAATTTGGTGCTCATTTTACCCTCCAAAACTTCAATCTCCCAAGACTGCTTCCTGTGTGTCAAAATAGGGGCAGAGAGGTCATTGTTTGAGTGTTTTTGACCTCCTGGGGACTCAATACTTGCCCAAACTTCTTGGCCATGCACCAACAGTCATGATTTTTCATGCTAAATCCAAAAATGCAAACCATTTGTGATTTGGAGCTCCCAATCCTAAGCGTTGCGCCAGTGGCGCAGTGCATAGGGAGAAAAACCCTGTTTCGTGCCCAAAAATTTGTCACGTGACCAAAATTGCCCCAAAGTTTTCGAAATTTGGGCTGGATGTTCCCTATGAAGTGTTATGCTAGGCCATAGAGGCTTCTGCCAAGATTCGAAGCTGATATTTCTCTTTTTTCCTCTTTTGTCTTTGTGTCGCTCTCCTCATTTTCACCTTCAAACTCCTTATCCGAGCCTTTCAACTCATGTTCTGTGCCCTGTAGTGATAAACCATCCACCTCAATATGGTTTTTTCCTTGTTAGCATTCTCTAGCATACTCTCAAATTGGATGTCTATCTGCTCAAGCCAAGACTCTCGGTCATTGTGAAGATGGAGAACAAAAAGTCTAGCAAGCTCATGGTGGTATTTCACTCTTTTCACCATCTCACAAAACTAGTAGCAAGGCTGATATTTGAAACATGCTACTACAAGAGGACAAGCCAATAGCTCTGTGAGTGTAGTGGGCTTCTCTCAAATGTTTTTTCCTCCCTTATGTGGTCTTCTCGGTGCATGAATTTCTTGGGAGGAATCACTCACTGTTTCCTCATCCCTTTCATAAGCTAAATCAGTTTCCATATTTGCCACTGTTTAATGTTCAATGATGAGTATGAATAGATTTTATATCAAGAATAGGTGTTTGCTATTTGACGAATGAAATTGATGAGTGGGACTGTGAATGATGGATTCTGTGATGACTATAGGGTTATAAGGGAGTGATATGGTTTGGGGAATGAGGATTAGGGTTTAGGGTAATAATGGGAATTTGTTGGTAGGGTTTAGGATTTTGGGGATAGGGGGGTAGGATGAATGTGAATGAGAGAGGGGTAAGGGATATGAAATGAGGGGGGTGTAGTGGAGGAATGTGAAAATGATTGCAGAGAGCAAGCAACAATAATGACAACTTTTGAAAACCCTAGATAGTTTTTCAGTACACTGTGCAACAAACTAGGGCTTGTCTTTTCACCTATTTACACACCATCAAGGAGGATGAAAACTCTTGCAATGGAACTTAGGGATGATTTACTTACTTGGAAGAATGAAGTATTTTCAATTTGGAGGAATATTTCAATGAAATTAATGCCTTTTAGCCCTGTGCGCCATGCCTCCCATGTGCGTCACGCCAGTGTAAATTTACACTGGAAAATTTCTCCGAGTGCACCGTGCTCCCTCTATGCACTACGCCTTTTTGCAGGAGCCTTTTGGAGGCCTTTATTGTGTCCAAATTGGGTGTAGGATAGCTCATTGGAAATATCTTTGAGTCTAATTTCCAACCCAACTGGAATGTTTCAATTTGGAGTTCATTTGCCCTGTCAAAAATGAAATCTCCCAAGACTGGTCAAAATGTGCCAAATGAGGCTGCCTTAAGGCAGAGTGTTGTTGCAATCAACTTTTGAAGGTTTTCCTCAACTCCAAATTGAGCTCATGATAGCTCATTGGAAATATATTTGTGTCGAGTTACCATTTTATGCATCAAGCAAGTCATTTGCCTAACCAAGCTAGGAGAAAACTTGATTTTCCCAAGGTCACTTTAGAGGTGCATCAATCCTCCCCAGGCAATTGTATTTTTTACATTTCTCTAAAACCATGACACTTGTGTAAATAGTGAAGGATGTTTTTCTTCCTTGGCCTATTATGGACAAAAAACTCTCTCAATTTCCCAAAATTCGTCTTTTCTTGCCCAGAAACATCATTTGAGTGAATTATTGAACCTTCCTCTGGCCTGCAAGTATTATTGAAGCACTTTGAGAACAACAATTTGCAAACCCTAGACCTAATGGCCAAGTTGGCTCTTATCCATTAAAATATCAAACATTGACTATCATGGAATTTAATAAATATTGATGGAAAGACCTAAGCCAGCAGGTGCAAGACATGAGGGGTAATGACCGATAAGACCCTTCTGTCAGATTATGGCATGCCTCGAGCGGAATGTAGCTGAGTGAATGGAGCGAGACTCCTAAAAATGAAATGCAGAAAGAGTTTTGATCTCTTACGGAGGACTGACAAGACCAAATCTAACATTGGCTCCAATAGGGATGGTAGCTCCAGCTCCTTGGAGGTGCCAAGAACTGCAGATCTTTGGGAGAGCAAACAGTGCCTTCGTCCATTGGGTTATGGAGTCAACACAAGGAAACTGACATTATGCAGATGGATTCTGACTGAAGACTCAAACTGAAAACCATAACAAAACCAGGCATGACTAAATCCTAACTAACTGGAAAGATGCTCATATTTGAGATTATTCAGCAAACCTACCCTAATTACTCTTTCCACCACCCGGTCAAGTGAGATGGAACAACCAATGCAACCAGGTAAGCATTATGGCTGATACTTGATTTCTTCCCAAATGCTTTCTGATGTGCAGGAAAAGGGAAGAATCGAAAGGCAACTCCCACGGAAACTTGGAATCAAGTTTACTGCTGACAAGCTTGCAAAGCATGAATTGACTGGATGACTTCAAGAATACTGCAAAAGGATATTCATAAGCATCGCCATTGATTTCCATTAACACATTACTGCTCTGGTCCAAGTAATCTTCATAGCTGGATATTAAACTTTTCCTCACTTCTGCACCGTCTTTCTCTGATGATTGCAGCAAGCGGTCAAAAGGATCCTGAATTTCGTGAAGAACCAAACTCTGTTGTTGATTCCAAACAGAACCAAAGCCTCCTTTATCAATCTCTTCATATGACTGCAAACTTTGGTATGGGCTATGAAATGAACAATCTGTTAAACAAGACAATGAAGGTGACCCTTGAAACAGATGATTATCAACATTCTCTTTTGTCGCATGGTTAACAGTTGAAGAAGAATTTTTACAGCAAACAAAATCTAACACATGAGCAAAAGGATCATCAAAAACTTGAGGAGACTGCTGCGATGTATCTATTGAAACTGTATGACATCCTACTGGTTGTTCATCTTTTTCTTTAGATATATTACGAAGATTCTGCCTTATAAACTGAAATTCTTCGTAACACAAGGGTACATAATCCTCTTGCATCATTAAATCATGTATTTCGGCTGCCTCATCTTCATCTATAATCTAACCTTGAATTGTGTTTGGTGGCTGCAAATATGGTTGTGTATCTAAAATGCTTTCATCAATCATTTCAGGGGAAGATTTCTTATTAATGACCTGCTCGAAAATTTCGTCATTTGTCTCATCCTCAACATTAAAACTGAAACATGGTTGATTTTCTACAAGTTTTTCCTTTGAAGAATTACTATGCAATTTACCCCGCAAAAACTAAAATGTTTCAAAACAGAGAGGTAAGGAATCTTCTTGTATCGTTTGGTCATATATGCCAACTTCTATGTCTTCATGTGCAACCTAACTATTAATGGCATTTGGGGGCTGGAACTCTGAATATAAGAAGTTTGGAACAAATTTTTCAACGCCCTCAAGAGGATCCAAATCAAGATTTGTCGATAGCTAATGTCTGATTTCATGGAAATTATCTCTGATGATCTGACATGAATCAAAGAAAAAAGGCAAAGATCCTTCACTTACTTCAAAATCTGCTGCACTTTCCTCATCGTTTCCATAGCTGATATGCATTGGTTGATTACTGTACTTGAGCTGCTGTAAGTGAACTTCCTCATCCCACAAACTAGCTGCTAATTTGTCTGCAAGATAAGCTTCTGTTTGGAGAACATAATCATCATCATCATACTGATCGAACTGAGGAAAATCGTCCGTATAAAACACGTCATCAAGCATACATGTCATATCAAAAGGTTTTTCTTCTCCAAGATGATCTACAAAACAATCGTTATGACTACTGAGATAAGAAACAAAATGTTTTGGATCAGCCACTTGTTCATGAACGTCACTTTCATCTTTTGTAGTCATTTTCCTCACCATCTCTTCTACTGCACTCACCAAAATGTCAAGCTTTTCCTCTGAAGGTGTAGTTTTCTCTGGATCCACATTTTTCATCTCTTCTTCTTTCAACCTTGCCCTTCTGATCAGCAAATGAGCCTCTACATTTACTGCATTGTTTTGCATCTCTTCAAGTGTTGTGACATTCTTTTCTCTCAGCTGAAACTCCATTTCCGGATCAAAGGCACCCGGGTAGTGCAAGAGAGTAGATCCAGGAGGGGGTCTTATATCAACCGACATTGAATAATAAACTTGATTAAATCTAGCTGAAAACTGTTGTACTATCTCCCCTGGCAGTCTTTTCGCCTGATTATACTCTTCTACGATAAGGAAAAGGTTATGTCCGATCCTCCACCTGTCAAGAAAAACTTTGATGAACTGCTGTAAATCTGTGATGCTCGCATCAGGCAGGGCTTTGAACCAACTCTTGACTTTGCCTTGCAAAGAAAGAGCAAAAGGCCTTATACTGACATCTTCTTCATCAATTTCAAAAAGTTCTAGAAAATTCTCAACATTTTGCACATGTTGCTCAGCATTGACATTCTTACTTTCACCATCAAATCTTGGCAAGTATAGATCATAGTTTTTGGGGAGAGCATGAAGAACAGAAGGTAAAACAAGATGTTTATACCTATCTGGGATTATAACAGCTGTAGGAATATATACAAGAGCTATGGGATCAGTTTTGTTTTCTTTAGGCTCATCACTTTGCAAAGAATCATCATAAGATGTAGGAAAAGCAAGGAGGCCTGGATCAAAGGGAAACTTAGTATTTACGCTTTTTGAATGGGTTGATTGAAGATTTTGATCACCTTTATCATACAACAAGTTCTGAAAAACTTTCAGGATAGCTTCAAGAACAGCAAAGAAGTAATTCACAAGAAAGCATAGTAGGTCCTGAATACCATTCCACTTTGGATACCCGAACTTTGTGTAAGATCCTTCCATTTTCGTAGAGAAAGAGTTAGTCCTCCAGTGGAGTCAACATGAAGCACCGATTACTGGGCTCTTCAGTGAATGGAGTCACCAGGTGAATGATTTCAACCGTCTTTTGTCTGATCGTTGTCCACCATCAACCATCAGATCTGAACTTGAGATATGTCCTAGGGCAAGACAATCTACAAGCAAACCATTTTGTTCCCCAGTATCGTCACCATTATGTTAGTGCCTAAATCTGTCTTAGGCTGAAGGAAGGCAAAATTCAGGGTAACCACAAACCACGCTCAGTCTAGTAGCTAGCCCTACTAGAACAGGAGAGGGCTCTCTCCGTGTCACGCTCAGTGAATAAACAAACGATATGGTTTGAGATGACTTGCAGTGAATATTGATTTTAGGCTAGTAAATAAATATGGATACAAGAGGCAAATTTTTGATAAATGACTGAGTTTCTGGGATGTATGGGACCATCGAATAGAAATGAGTAGAGAATTTAACACAAAGGCACAGATTACTTCGTGAGGCAAGACAGGCGGAAAGTCTAGTAATTAAATTTGAAATAATGTGAAATGGAAAGATTGTTTAGGAGGGTGAAAAGGGCATAAACACATGAATCCTTTTCAACATAAGAAGAACACTGAACGTGAAACTTTCCCACAAGCAGAGCAATAAACATGAATTCTACCTTATCTTACTTAGAGAATTGAATATGAATGAACTATGAACCATAATGAAATACATATGAAACATAAAGAGAAACACATTTTCTCCACTCACACCACATGAATCTCATGAACCAGATCCACTGCCTTTCATTAATTCTCTGTCAAAATATACAATGAAGAACTGAGTTTCTCTCTCACAGTCTCCCAGAAATTACAACCCACCAACCCTTTGCAAATGGTTTTCATACAATAAATAGACTATGTCATTGGGAAATAGAACGACCAAGAGTTGGGGAGTTTTTCAAATCATTACAAAGTGGAAGTGGAAAGCCAACCATTAGTTACAGGTGCAGCATTACAAAAATGACAACTGGCTTGGGTGACTGCTCGCCTTTCTTTGCCACCTGGATAGAAGCCAAACTTTAGTGGAAATACTTTAAACTTTGCCTTAGGTGCTGAAAAAAAGTGTAGTGTAAATAATCGGGCCCACTTGGAGAAAGTGGCGAATCGAAATGTCGCAGAGCGAAAGTCATTTTGGCCTTTTGGTCTATATGTGTCGTACCAAAAACTGTATGCGTCGTGCCACTTTGGAGGTGATTTTGAGGTAACTTCTAGAGTCCAAATTGTGCCCAAGTGTGCTTGTTAGAAATCCTTGCCTGTCTACTTTCCAACCTAAGTGGAATTTCCGAATTTGGTGCTCATTTGCCCCTCCAAATCTTCAATCTCCCAAGACTGCTTCCTGTGTGTCAAAATAGGGGCAGAGAGGTCATTTTTTGAGTGTTTTTGACTTCCTGGGGACTCAATACTTGCCCAAACTTCTTGGCCATGCACCATCAGTCATGATTTTTCATGCTGAATCCAAAAATGCAAACCATTTGTGATTTGTAGCTCCCAATCCTAAGCGTCGCGCTGCACAGGGAGAAAAACCCTATTTTGTGCCCAAAAAATTGTCACGTGACCAAAATTGCCCCAAATATTTTGAAATTTGGGCTGGAGGTTCCCTATGAAGTGCTATGCTGGGCCACAGAGGCTTTAGCCAAGATTCGAAGCCAATCTTTCTCTTTTTGCCTCTTTTGTCTTTGTGTCGCTCTCCTCAATTTTGCCTTCAAACTCCTTATCTGAGCCTTTGAACTCATGTTTCGTGCCCTGTAGTGATAAACCATCCGCCTCAATATGGTTTTGTCCTTGTCAGCCTTCTGTAGCAGTCTCTCAAAGTGGATGTTGATCTGCTCGAGCCAAGACTCTCGGTCATTGTGAAGGCGGAGAACAAAAAGTCTAGCAAGCTCATGGTGGTATTTCACTCTTTCCACCGTCTCACAAAACTAGTAGCAAGATTGATGCTTGAAACATGCTACTACAAGAGGACATGCCAATAGCTTTGTGAGTGTAGTGGGCCTCTCTCAAATGTGTTTTCCTCCCTTATTTGGTCTTCTCGGTGCATGAATTTCTTGGGAGGAATCACTCACTGTTTCCTCATCCCTTTCATAAGCTAAATCAATTTCCATATTTGCCACTGTTTGATGTTCAATGATGAGTATGAATAGATTTTATATCAAGAATAGGTGTTTTCTATTTGACGAATGGAATTGATGGGTGGGACTGTGAATGAGGGATTTTGTGCTGACTATAGGGTTATAAGGGAGTGATATGGTTTGGGGAATGAGGATTAGGGTTTAGGGTAATAATGGGAATTTGTTGTTAGGGTTTAGGATTTTGGGGATAGGGGGGTAGGATGATTGTGAATGAGAGAGGGGTAAGGGATATGAAATGAGGGGAGTGTAGTGGAGGAATGTGAAAATGATTGCAGAGAGCAAACAACAACAATGACAACTTTTGAAAACCCTAGATAGTTTTTCAGTACACTTTGCAGCGAACTAGGCTTTGTCTTTTCACCTATTTACACACCATCAAGGAGGATGAAAACTCTTGCAATGGCACTTAGGGATGATTTACTTACTTGGAAGAATGAAGTATTTTTAATTTGGAGGAATATTTCAATGAAATTCATGCCTTTTAGCCCTGTGCGCCGCGCCTCCCATGTGCGCCGTGCCAGTGTAAATTTACACTAGAAAATTTCTCCCAGTGCGTCGCGCTCCCTCTGTGCACCGTGCCTTTTTGCAGGAGCCTTTTGGAGGCCTTCCTGGTGTCCAAATTGGGTGCAGGATAGCGCGTTGGAAATGAATTTGAGTATAATTTCCAACCCAACTGGAATTCTTCAATTTGGAGTTCATTTGCCCTGTCAAAAATAAAATCTCCCAAGACTGGTCAAAATGTGCAAAATGAGGCTGCCTTAAGGCAGAGTGCTGTTGCAGTCAACTTGTGAAGGTTTTAATCAACTCCAAATTGAGCTCATGATAGCTCATTGGAAAGCTCTTTGTGTCTAGTTACCATTTTACGCATCAAGAAAGTAATTTGGCTAACCAAGCTAGGAGAAAACTTTATTTTCCCAAGGTCACTTTAGAGGTGCATCAATCCTCCCGAGGCAATTGTATTTTTGACATTTCTCTAAAACCATGACACCTGTGTAAAACGTGAAGGAGGTTTTTCGTCCTTGGCCTATTTTGGACAAAAACCTCTCTCAGTTTCCCAAAATTCATATTTTCGTTCTCAAAAACATCATTTGAGTGAATTATTGAACCTTCCTCTGGCCTGCAAGTATTATTGAAGCACTTTGAGAACAACAATTCGCAAACCCTAGACCTAATGACCAAGTTGACTCTTATCCATTAAAATATCAAACATTGAAAGTCATGGACTTTAATAAACATTGATGAAAAGACCTAAGCCAGTAGGTGCAAGACATGAGGGGTAATGACTGATAAGACCCTTCCGTCAGATTATGGCATGCCCCTAGCGGAATGCAGCTGAGTGAATGGAGCGAGACTCCTAAAAAAGAAATGCAGAAAGAGTTTTGATCTATGATGGAGGACTGACAAGACTGACTCTAACAAACCCGCTGGCATTATTAACTGTGGCACATATATATTTCAGGTCCAGCCTATTGCAAAGCACAATCGGCAGAGCCCAAGGCTTAAACATAAGGTGTGATGCGATTAGCGGACCCAACAATGATTATAGATCTTGGGGAATATTATTTGAAGTTCGATCGCGGGTTTTCCGTGTATTCCCATGTATTTCGATAAAATGTTGTGGTCCAGGTTTTCAAAGGAAAATCTCGTAGAGTGAATGGTCTGCTTTTGAAGCATTGCCAAAGAAATCCTTGAGTAAAAATGAATATTATGGGCAATGAGAATACGTGTCACAACAGGTTTGGTGGTTTGATAATTATAGCTGCTCTGCATTGCAAGATTAAATAGAAACTATGGCTAGATGCAAGGTTTGTTTGTGAGCATGTTTGTCATAGTTCTCATAATCATAGCTAATATGAATTATTTCTGTAGGTGAGTTCGAGTGGACCCAGTAGCGGATAAAGGCGATTTGTATCAAAATGACACCTTTGCACCACCAGCGTTGATATTGCAAAGACATATTATGCAGAAAAGGATATGAACCGCCATAGTGCATAATGGAGGCATGTGCCATGTCAAGAGGAAGCACAGCGCTGATACATCAAGATGTTATTACCTCCAAACACACCTTCAATCATGCCATATGTGGGATGATGAGCGCAGTGTCTTCAGTTTCCTTCAGGAAATGATAGGGAATAATGTCCGCTCAATACAAGTGCGAAGGGATGACACGCAGTCATCCTCTTTTAATCAATGTCTATTCATTTCTATAGGGAATGAAGTTCTCCAACATATATTCCCTCTACATGTCAACGGTTACACCAACTGTTCTACGATTGTATATTTTTATTTGTATATTGAAAAGAGAAGGGAAGTGAAAATTTTAAGGGAAGACCGAGGGTCAGTTCCTTCTGCATAAATATTACCTCTGAAGATGAGGGGAGGACTTTTTTTTGGGTAGAACAGCTTTTAATTTATTGTGCTAATAAAGAAGACTGTTTGGTTGAGAAAGATCCTTTTTCATATTAATTTGCCTCTTCTTTCATGTGTTTAGAATCAGGATGTTGTTGCTGGCATAAATATAATGTGATTTGTTTTTGTGCGCATTGATAATAGAGAGTTTGTGACTAGTCTTGGTTATTCAAATATGATTTGTTACCATGGTTAATTCATGAGCGATTGCTGATTCGAGACCTTGTTAAACATCATTTGCAAGTTTTATTTGTATGGAAAGGAATGTGTGTTCTTGTATAAGTAATTAGATTGCAATTAAGATTTAATATAGCCTTGTTCATCTGTGACCCAGTAATTGATTCATTAGGACTTGGAATCTATACATGATGTTTAACCTCCTTTTGTTATGCTCCTGCAGGATAGATTAGAATAGTTAGGATTAACATAAGTAGTTAGAATTAGTGTATATAGGATTTGATACATATAGGTTAGTTGTTTCTCTTTGTTGATTTAATTGAAGTCTTCCTCCAAGAAGCAATATTTCAACACCTATAATAGTTTACAGGATCCTTTAAGACCCGTTGGAACTAGCCATTCCAAACGAAAGTAGATCTAATTGGGGTTTGCAATCGGGTTAGTTCCCCTTGTTGGCATAGCGAACATTCGTTGCGTCAACACTGTGGCTAAAAGATAGAAACCTACTGGGTTCTCCCAATGTATACTAGACAATATGGGGAGCACAAGTCCGTGTTAGCGTTGTCTAATGCATAACCATTCAGTGAGAGAGTTCTGATATACTTTCCGTACTGAAGTGTCTCCTATACAACCTGAAAGTATTGGAGAACCTTCAATATACTTCAGTATTGTTAGTTTCCATTAGTTCCAGTGATCAAATTTACTCTTTCATATTTTTTATAGTGTCTTAGGTCAAATTATTATATTTTCAAATAAAATTTGACTTTCTTGGTTGCCAAATGGTCATAAGTAATTGTCTAGGTGTTATTTTTACTCCCTCCACTTATTGAAGGTCACAAGTAGCCACCATGGTCATGTCATCATTTCCCGTTATAGGTCATCAAGTGAGTTAGTTGGTCATCATTTAGGTCATGGTCTAGAGTATCCATTTGTTGGTCATCATTATGATAGTCATCAATATCATTTAAGGAGTCATGTCATCCATTATGGTCACCATCATGTAAGTTAGCAAATTAGGGAATAAAGTGAAATAAGGTAACATTTCCTTTTGAAGAAATTATGTTGCAGTCACATTAGCCAATAGCGATTCTTTCAAAAGTACATATGATGTCATGAGACAAAATCAAGTTTATGAGTTATAAAGGAGAAATAAAACATTTCAAGACTTAATTCTATCCTTCCAAGTGTTTAGTAGCTCCTCTCATCCATTTTTAGACTTTCCACAACCATCAGAAGTTCAGATTCCACCATCAATTGCTCAGTGCACAAACTTGTTGCGCTTTTGCTGCGTTTTTGGAAGGGTTGTTGCACTTTTGTTTTAGAGGCATGAGGGAAAGAAAAGGTGAAAAATTCATTACATATCTTCAAACATATTCAAACAAGTAAGTGGGACCCTTACAAACCTTTGCTTCAATCAATCTCCTCAAAAAATTGATAAAATCTTTGCCTAGGGTTTTCTGCTGCTTTTTTGTAGTTTCAATGGTTTTGCTTCAATTGAAAGAGAATTTTCCTAGTTTCTAAGTGTATACATCCCTAATATCCCTCATTAGATAACCAACCATTCCCCTCCCTCAATTTCATTTATTTCATAATTTTCTCACACAATCCTAGCTAGTTGTTGCGCTTCTAGACTAATTATGTGTTTTCCCTCTTTCACCCCCTTTCCCTCACTCAAATTGAGGAATTCCACTTTCATTGTCTTCCTAAAACACCTCCCTACTCCCCATAATTTCATCATGAATTATCCTATCTCCCTTCCAACTCATTTCCTCACACAAACTTGTTGCACTTTTACCCCTATTTTGCAACTAAGCCCCCTTTTCCCATTCTTCCTTGAAACTAGGGTTTATTATCAAAAGAAAAGTCAAACATGTAGAGACTAGTCAAAAGAAGAAATTTAAAGGAGGATAGATCTCAAGATATGAACCCATTCATATGAAGGAGGTCAATTCATCAGATTTTATAAAGAGGTCATTTGAGCAGGCAAGCTGCCTAGGGTTTTGTACGGAAGTGCAAGAAGTGGGTTATAATCGTGATCTAAGAAGGTGTTTTGCCAATAATTTCAAAAGGGACCATGTCATAATTTCAGGGGTAAACTTAATGGTGTCATAAGAGATCATATCTTCAGCTACCACAATCCCTAATGAAGGAGAAATTTGGTTCAAGGGAATGGATTTAGAGATTGAGCACTATAAGACTTTCTTGAAACCACAATACAAGGAGTCCCCTTCTCATATCTTTCCTAGAAAGCAATTGTTGGACAAATACACCCCCTTGATGAGGACTATCATGAAATATTTCACTTGTGAGGGTAGGTTCAGTAGGTTGTATCAGTACTAGATCAGGTTGTTGACTCATTTCACTTCTCAAAAGTCCCTCAAGTTTTAGAAGTTTTCAGTCCTTTTTAGAAGTTTGGTAAATATGACAAAGAAGGTGTAGTCAAAGGGAAAATATCATTCAGCTAGCCTATTTCATCATGCCTTAGTAAAGAAAATAGTCCTCCACTAGCTATCATAGATCAACATGCCATGGGAGACTTTCTTGGATGCATTTTCTCTTCTACTTGCCTCAAGTCAACCAAAAAGTTAGAGTACTCCCTTAACATCATCCAAACCACAGGAGGTTGGGTCATCAATTAAGCCATCAGTCACCAAAACACAGCCAAGAGCAGAGATTTCAAAGACCTATAGTAGAGGTAAGAAGTTGCTTTTTTCCCTAAAATAGAAGAGATGCCTAGACCTAAATCTAGAACTAGGTCTCAAGAAAAGAGAATACCTCAAGAGGTTGTTATTGAAGAGGTGCAAATTGAAGCTATGAGAGAGAAATCACTTAGAGACATAGATGATTCACCCTTGAAACATCATGAATAGGTACCTCCTGCGACAGAGATGGTTGACCATGGAGATAAGGTAGAAGATGATGTAATCAAGGAGAAAGAGGCACAAATTAGGGAGCTAAAATATGACCTTGCCAAATCCAATTTCACAATGGCTTTCTTGCAGCAAGAGAATAGACAATTGAAACTGAGCTTAATGCAACAGAGTAAATCAAAATAAGACCCTCCATCATCTAGCAAGGCAAATGTTTTGGCAATAAAGGATAAAGGTAAAGCAGTCATTGATGTGGGACATTTGGAAGAGGAGAACATTCAGGTGCAACCAAGGAGACCTACAACTACAGCCATGGCCAAAAAGGGACAGCATGCAAAAAATCCTTCTCCTCCTCAAACCCTAGAAAGCCTAGACGACTCCATCGCTACTGAAATTGAAGAGTAAAAGGAGTATTGGTTTGAGAAATTTAATGTGCACCTAGAGAAACTACTGAAGAAGGTAAATAAAGAAACTACCATGCAGAGGCATTGGCAAGGCACTATTACACAAGAAACATGATGTGCAAGATTAGGGTTAAGAACATGAAGAAGAAGCTTAAGAAGACCCTAAAGAATCTTAATAAGAGGGATAATATTGATCTCTTGGCTGATGCATCCTTATTTGTTTGAATCCATGTCAGAAAATAGGAAAGGATACAAATTTTTGAAACGTTTTGAAAAAATTTGAGTTCTTTGTCGCAGACGCAAAACTAGTGCACAAAAATGCAGCGAGTACTTGCTGCACTTTTTCTTAGGAGGTCTAAATGCCTAATTTCAAGCATGTGGAGATGGATAAATGATGCAAGGATGTCACAAAATTACTTTGAGAGGATTTTAGATGCATAAATTTTTAGGAAATCACAAAACAATGCCTATTTCTAACCTTTCTGCCACTATTTCAGACCACTCGCTCCACTTCAAGGACATTTTGACTTCAAGGCAGTTTTCCAAGCTTTTGGAGTAAATATTTGCAGTGCTTTATGACTCCATGGTGTATTAGACATCTTCATATTTCTAACCATACCATTTTCAACAACGAATTCCTCCAGAATGGCCTCCATATCACCCTCCAAACTTCCATTGTGCTTCTGCTAAATTATTGTGTTTTTGTGAAATTCATTGTTTTATTGATGGTGATGGTCAAAGGTCAAACTTGAGTGATTTAAATGGTTACTTAATGAAATCATATGATGTAACTAATATTTTAAGGAGTTAAATAGTAAAATAATCTTGTAATTAAGGCTTTGAGAAACAAACTCATGCAGTTAGTGTAAATGGGGAAGTGGTTTCTAACTCCCCTAGGTTTTGGCAATGGTTAGAGAGAATCATGTAATCAGTTCCTAGGAGGTAGGATTTGACCCCTTGGATGGGGAAATTTTTTTTCATCTATATGTAGACAAATTGAAGTCAAAGAAAAGGTTGGATATTGGAAGCTCATACTTTTGAACTAGTGTACTTGATATTGGTAGAAATAATATGTAGTTGTAGCTATTTTTATGGGATTTTTATGTTGTGATCAGTGGCTCTATTTTTCCTATGTTTTCTTATATATTTTATTATTAGCAGCCATCTACTTTCTTCTTATGCTTTATCCCATGAGTTTTAAACATAAATCATCATTTTAATGCTCTGCTTTGTTTGGGATTAGCATTCAATGTTTTCCTTCTAGATAAGTGAATTGATGCTTTTTCTCACTTAAATTCCTATTATATCCTCCTCACCACCCTAAAATGAAAAAAAAAATTGTTCGACTAATTGCACCTACCTTTCCCCCTATTATGACTGCAATTGGCCTTTATAATTACTTGACCTAGTTCATAAACCTAGTGCTCTCTATCCAGCAAACCCTAATCAAACCCTATTGAGCTGATACCTAGCGTAAAATGTTAATTTACTCCAATCATTTCTATTGGTTGTGATATTGTTTTAGAGAGAGCCCTCTATGATTTGGTAGGGCTAGCTACCAAGTGGAAAGTTGGTCTAAGGTTACCTGCTTGGCTTCCTTTCTCAACCTTGGGAAAAATAATGAGTGCTAACAGGTACTGGAACAATATTTCACCCCTGAGATACAATGCAGGCAGTTAACAACAATTGCTATGTTTAAAGATGTTAGAACACGTCTCTAGCCTACACCTCTAGATATTTTCATTAGGTTACAAATGCTCCTTAGGTTAATTGAGGTAAATTTTATGTTTACCTTGAATTAGGTTTCAATTTTATGGCTCAACGATGTCACATGAATTCCTATGATGCAACTAAATCATAAAATGAAAGATTTTCATTCGATGAAGGCTAAACTAATGAGGGAAGAGAGACAACCAAAAAATGCATCAATCAAGCAAAATGCATCAAAACATATCTCCCTATCTCTTCAAATGCAAAATGTAAAAAAATGAAAACTACTCTTTCACTTTCACTAATAAATGCTGTGCCAAAATGCAATCTTATGAGAAACAAAATCACTTTCTTTCCTTAAGATGCACTAATATTTTTGTTCTTTATCTTTCACTAATGAATGAAAATTAATTCATAAGCAAAGGAAAAATGGATTTCAAAACAACTAAAGTGAAGATTTCATTCACTTCGATTTCAAATAAAACATAAAACATTTCAAAAATAATTTAATGAAGAGATCCTTTCACTTTTATTTTCAAAACAACGAAATCAAAACAAGCATATACTTTCACTTTCACCAAAGCAAACAATTGTAATACATGTTCGACAATGGAGCAAAAGTAATTTTCAAAGTACAAATATGATCCAATACTAATGAAAGCAACTCTGCAAATATGAACCGAAAGCAACTTGAAAATGGTGTCCTGATTGTAGTAAAACTCCTAAATGGAGAAAATTGACCTCACAAAGACAAGCCAAGTGATGAGTGAAGGGTAACCTAGACTTAGAAACCCTAGAATACAATCTAACTTCAATCACACACCAACAAAAGAAAACAGGAAATTGCAACCATTAAAGGACAGTAATCAATGAAAACACAATGAGATCACACTGGAAAAACACTCACAAAGGTTGAGACACACTAAAAATGAAAAGAAACCCTAATTTTTCCTACCCTTTGGGTTTAGCGTGCCTGTGAAAGGAAAAGTAGCACTAAAAGGTGAAGTAATGTGACTCCTAATCCAAAATCAACGCTAAGAGCACTTTTGTGAAACCCGAAAATGTGTTGGGTGAGGAAAAGAGAGAAAAAACAAAAAGTTTCAAACAATCAAACGAGACTCAACACTCTCAAGCAAAAACCAGTGATTGTATAAACCTATAATGATGCACACAAGTTGATAAATCAAAGTTGGTCAAATTAATTAGAGGTTCCAATTGAAGAAATGGATGGAAAGGTTATATCTCGTCCCCAATAGAGTAGCCATTTTATTATGTAGGTAAATCCTCTCTACAGATAGAGACAATCCCTCTAGCCCAATGAGTGGGTCTAGCAACAAATGATACAATCTACAAGACACTTTCCTAGATTATAATCGAAATAAGAGAACAGTAAGGATACCTACCTCGCTCTGATGCTATAATGCACCCCTTTGTTGAATATCTTGATCATTTTCTCCTCAGGCTCATTCCTCGCTACTCATAGTATTTAAATACCTTCACAAGAAGCCAAAGACATGAAAAATCATAAAAGTGCAACAAGAATAATCAAATGTAATCCACTTAACAGATCAAGGAGCATTAAGATAAATGAAGCATTGACACAAGCATTTATGAAAAGTGAACCAACAATTGTATATATTAATAAAGAAAAGAGGAAACATAGAACTCATGCCTTGATGTTAGTAGCCCTCCTTGAGTGAATATCTAAGTCCAAGCTCAATCTCTCCAAGCACTCCTTCTCCAAGCCAAAGTGAATAGCATGTAGGCACTATCTCAACATAAGGGTGCAAATAATCAAAGACCAACCATTTAGGAATGGAAGAGGATGAATTTATAAGCAGGGAGAGGGAGTTACGATCTCTCCAAAGATAGAGGAAGGTCCTCATCTCAAGGAGGAAGCTCATAGGGATAATATCAAAGGGATATATTGGGAGAATTCAACCACATCCACAACAAACATCATCCATCTCGTCGTTCTAGAAGACTCTAGATCACGAATCTTCTCCTCCACTTTGGGAAAAATTTCATTTTAGGGTTCATCGTGAGCATCTAGAAAAAAATTGAGCTAGCAGCATGAGGCTCATATGGTGCAACCTGCCATTAGCATAAGAGGGCAGTGTCATAGTCACACTAAACCAGAAATTGGAGTTTTGAGCTCATTTTCTTCAAGAAAGGCTCAAGGAAAGTTTTCATTAGTTCTTCAGGGAGGATCTGGACTGCATATCAGGATGGGTACACTACATAATTGTCAAGGCTTTGGCACTCCAAGATATGACACACAGAAGTGCAGGAGGTGTGACAAAATATTGTGTAGCAAGATGAAGATATTAAGATAAGAATGATAGCCTACATGGATGACATGTGTCCATATGAAGAGCAAAAAATAAGCATTGATGAATTTAAACAAAATTTGATAAAAAAAAATTATGAACAATAACGGCAATATCTCAATTGTTGGCAAAGGAGCAGAACCAGAGAAGCAAAGGCATAGGAGCTACAAGGTCTTTTGCAGGGATCTCTGACATCAAGAGATGAAGATTGGTACACTTAGTATGCAAGGTATGCTTACATACATGTTTTGTGTAAGGTTGATTTGAAGACTAGTTCGGTTGAGTTGGAATTGTTGTGATGCAATGCAAATCAAGACTCCATGATAGTAAAGGCAAAGGAAAATATTATTGTGATAGGCTAATGGAAAATGTTGTTATTGATCATGAGAAATGAATCCTCAATTATATAATCATATGTTATTCCTATAATATTACATGATGTTGACATTATTTTGATGAATTTAATCATTACATGTGGATGAAAAATAATATTGGGTGTAACATTTATTTTTGTGTTCTAATTTTCAAAATGTTAAAGGTTTTGAAATGAATGAGTGGAAGGCGAAGATTCAAGCCTACTCACTTCATATTCTTATCCGAGATACAAAAAACTAGCAAACTATCTTTATAAAAGATGTGATTTTGGAAGACAAGAGAATTTAGAGAGTTGGAGAATGTGTGAGAGTTGATTGAGGTGTTATGCATTAGTTACGTGGCACATATGAAGCTTAAGTGAAACAAATTTGAAGGGAAGAAAGGGAAGAAATGAATATGGAGATATGCAAAATTTATGACCAGGGAAACCAACACATTGTTGTTTCTTGTTTTCATAAGGGGATTGTAGTCTCCTTTCGATTTGTGGCTTGATAAATATCCAGTTGTAGTTGGTTCAGGTAGGAGCCTCCTGTGGGTTCGAACCTTCATAAAAGATATGGGAGTTGGAGCTTCCTTGCATGTTGTAGCTTGCAAAAAAATTGAGGTAGCAAACTCCTGTAGGTTGGAGCCTACCAAAAATCAAATGTAATAAGGGAGTAGGAGCTTTCCTTTGCATCACAACAATAACAAAATCGTGGCTTTCTCCCTTTATGGGTTTCCATGTATATATGGTGTCCATATGTGTAGCAATTATGTGTTGATGTGAATTTTTTGTTTACTTATTACTTGTTGTTTACATATTAAATATATTGGTCATTATATGTAAATCTTCTCATTTAATAGTTCAGTTAATGAGTTTAAAGAAAATCAAATTAATGTCCATGAATGTACTAAATGGATTCACCCCTCCCTCTCAGTTTAGTCAAGTTTCCATCAATTGGTATCAGAGTGGGTTCCTTTTGTATAAGCCTAACAACTTGTAGGTAGGTCTGGTTGAGTCATGGACTATCAAATTGTACCCATGTTGAGTGCAACAAACTTTCATGAATGGAGAGATAAGGATCTAGTAAATGTACAATCTTAATATACTCCCAATATGGAAACTCATAAAATAAAGATTTCCTTTTCATCCCAAATGGAAATTTCTCAACGCAGGAGTCGAAGAATTATGGATCATCGAACATATGCTCCCCATTTGAATCAAACATTTCTACAAACTCCTTCTCTCTCTCTCTCTCATATGCTCTAAGTCATTCAACTAGTGTCATTATTGTAGGCCTTTGGGTTCTCTCTGGTTTACCATTGAAAGCAGATGTTGCTCTTCTGTAAGGGTGTTCTTCTGGTAGGAATACCCTATAGCAGTCATACACTGGCTTTCCTAGGCGATCAGGCCACCTAGTCTTCAGAGAAGATCCATAACATTTACATCCATGATACCCTTTCGTTACAAAACCCATGAAATTATTGTATACAGGTTCACACGTTAGTAACCATCAAGATCAAAACAATTTCAATAGATTAAATTAATATGTCAAAAAAATATTTTTATGTATATAAACAAATCAATAAAAATGTGATTTACAAGAGAAAACTCCAAATCTTGGATAATCATGTATGGTGTAAGCACATATGCCATACAACATAAAACTCCTCTGTGTTGTGATGGGTCTTGATACATCGTACACATGTATCTCTTCCCATAATACTTCAATTAATCTACCAATGGTTATAAGTAGACATCCATATTCTTCAGACTATGAGAGCTAACATAAGATTTTAATTCTTCATGGAAAAACATGGGGGGTATTTTTATTGATCTCTATTAGAGGCCAAAGAGAATAGTTGGTGTTTTCGAGCGAATACAGGTTGATGCCATCCATGGTTAGGCTGAGTTGTAGACTTTGTACTTCATCCGTGAATATTTTAGGCCATGTATCCTCGGTATGCTTCATGGCTATTGAATCTGAATGGATTTTCATAACTCTTGACTCACTTCTATCTGAGGCATGTCATCCCTGCAACATAGCTAATTCTTTGCAACGATCGAGATTTTGAATCCTTGGGATTGTAGGCATGTGCCTCAGTATCTTATGAGGAGTACCATGTTTTTTACCCATTTTATTTTAATTATGGTACCTGTCATGCCCACATTTTAGAAATATCTCTTAGTCTACATATTCTCCTCTATATATAATACAATCATGCATACATGCATGATATGATATGTACTCAACACCTAACATTTTCAACAATTGCTTTGCCTCTTCACAGCTACCTGATGAGACATTATCACTCAGAAGAACCTTATCTTTGAATAACCTACAGTTAGTGGGGAATATAATTGTACGTTGTTAATATTTAATGTTCGTAAAATCAACCATTTTTAATGTTGATTGAGTGAGAATATTTCTCAAAATATAAGGGGCTTAATTGATCATGCAGGTGAATTACCTCAATATTGTTGAGAAACATGCATTTGACATGACAAAATTTGCTTTCAAGCTATACCAACATCATTGTCCCTAGTTGAGTATATTTTTATTTTTCGTCAAGTCTAAAGAGAGGGTGGTAGAAGTAAATTTCGGGATTTCAAATAAGGTATCAATGACATGAGCATCATCCCCTAGCTCATCATTTTATAATGCATCTAACATCATTTCCTCCATGGAAGTCGTATCCAGTATGTAATCAAACATACCAACCTCTATTTGATTGCCTCCATTGCCAACTTGTGATGAGGAATACTATTGTTGTAGTCATTCCTAATTAGGGAATCTAGATGTAGTGGGAATTGAACAAGTGGTTGATTCAACCATTATTTGTATGCTTCCTCTCCGAGTCTTGCTCTCAATACAACATTCTCTCGAGTTGGCATTGTATTTGGGTGCACCAAAAGATGGTAGGTGGGTCACTAATCATTAATTTCAAAAAATATTGAATGTCATTAGTACAATATCAATTATATTAGTAAGCACGCCAATGAAATTGGTTTGTTGAAATTACATTTTACCATTGTTGATCCAATATTGTGGATGCATGATTCCATGTTCCAATTGGTAGAGTGAAGAATCTATCCATTTTCATCTACCAACTACTATGATATGCTACTCCTAATAAGAGCTTCTGACATTTTTAAATTATTGGAATATTTTATGCATTTCAACTCAATTCTGAATCAAGATCCTACAAATTTGGATACATTTTTATTCAAATTAACATGGAATAAAAAAAATTAATTCAATTAGATAATCAAAATATAAATAAACTTTGAACTTACTAGAGATGGATAGGGATATCTTTGTGAAGGACTTTGATTAGCAATGGAATGCGCTGGAATTTGAAGAATCAGTCACTTGATAGTATTGAGATTTTGTCCCTACATTTGAGAAAATAAGAAATATAATTTTGTGTGCATATCTAAAATTAATTTCGAGAACCATATAACCACAATCTGAATTTCAATATAATTTTCAAACTATTTTTCAAGAATAAGGTGAATTTAAGCAGAAAATGTACACTATGAACTACTGTAATTCATGGGGATCTGTCCTAAAGGATAATTTGAGATTAATGTGCCATTTTATTTGAAAATAAAATTTCAAATAACTTTTAAGCCCTACATATGTGTTTATAAGAAAAAATTGCACTGATGCATTTAAATAATAACAGAACCGGGGCATTCAAATAATACCTGCACCAGTTTCTGACATTCCAAAAAATATAAAAATTGTTATCATATTGGTGCTCTTATACAAAAATGTGTTGATGCATTTAAATAAAAACAACGCTGGTATGCACTTGTTTCTAGGATTTAGAAAATAAAAAAGAATTATACCATCTTAGTGCTCTTACAACAATTACAACACTAATGAATTTAAACGCAAACTACATTGTTGTGTTAAAATATTAATCATACCATTTTGAGATTTCAAAAATTAGAAAAAGGAATTGTGTCATGTCGGTATGTTGAAAAAATATGTCGTCCCGGTAATGCCAGTGTTCTTTTCTTGTAAATTCATTGGTGCTCTTTACTATCAAACGAACCAATGTTCAAGTAAAGTGGATTCTTTTTTTTAAAATAAAAAATGAGTGGCAATTGATTTTTATAAATCTAGTTTCATAGTCTTTTAAATAGTAAAAATTTATACAATATTTCATTATTTTTTCCAAAATCTCAAAGGAGTCATTTGCAAGAGAGACATACTAAGATCATTGTGCAACAACATAATACTTTAGAACACTAGAATGATTTAGAAGATTAGAAGCTGAAAGGTATGCTGACACGCTTAAAACCCTGCATAGTAAAAATTTTAAATTTTATTTTTTATTTTACTAATAGTTTTTTTACAATTTCTGTTAGGATTTAATTAAAAGAGGGATCATTTGCAAGAGAGACATACTTGGGGCACTGTGGAGCAGCAAAATATGTTGGAACTACAGAAATATCTGAATTTGAAAGGTATGGTGATTCACTAAAAACCCTTCATAGCAACAATATAAATTTTACTGTTGATTTTATTATTAATTTTTTTTACAATTTCTATTATATTCACAATTCTGAAGAAGAAAAAACTAATAACTGACAATTGAAAACCATGTATAATAAAAAAAATTACTATTGATTTTATTAGTACAAATTTTTACGATCTTTGTTTTTATTATTCAGATTAAAAAACAAAAAAAACAACCACAACAACAATAAACAAACAAACAAAAACAAAACAAAACAAAAAAGAAACAAAAAACAAAAAACAAAAACAAAAAATTAACAAAAAACAAAAAATAAAAAGAAAACAAAAACGAAAACAAAAAACAAAAAAAATCAATATTTACCTTAAACCCTTGCCTCTTATTTCTTATGTGACTGCAAATTTCACCTTGGAGTTTTACTCCCTCTACCACTTCATAATTATAGTTTTTCAGTTTAGGCATTTTAGATTTAATGGGTTTATATACTTACTATATATAGGATGTTTGACATGTAAAGTAGGGGGTTCACTTATTGAGTTAGATCCAAACCTTTTCGACCCTATCTTTTCTTTAAATACATATATGTTTCGTGATGCACTAATTTAATGTAACACAACTGTGTGCCCTGTGTAATACAATGCACCGATATATTATAACATTGTTGGTTCTGTCAAGTTTATTCATTGGTGCTCCTGGTGTAATATAATGCATCGACACGCCTCTTCCAAATAGCACAATTAAGTCATAGAATTGCATTTATCATTACAAATTGAATCATTATAATTTAAAACTATTTAAAAATAATAATTTTCTCTAACAGTGTCGAACAATTAGACGCTCAGTGCATTTATTCAAATAAATGCACTTGTTAGTAGAGCTCTTTTTGGCTAGAAATTATTTGATCTATGTATAAAACATATTTAATGGATTATGTATTGAGTGTTATATGTTGTATATTGATTAAAAGATGTCTGGGAAGGTGTCAAGTAACAAAAATATTGATTGACACAATGATAACACATCAAAAAAAAGCAAAGAAGGCATGTTCAATGTAAATTATTTACAAAATTAATATGTTTGAACTATATGTAAGTTTAACTAATTGGTCTAGGAGGATCCTCAAAATTTTCAAGATTAAACAATATCAAATGATCATGAAACCAATGCCAAATTGAAGAACTTGTTGCACTGATTCCAGTGGTATGTTCAGTTTTCAAAATGGCCTCCATATGAGGGAGAAACTGTATTCTGAAGTTTTGTTAAAACAGGTAAAAAAAGGGATTGCATAATTAGTAGTGAGGGCCTCAGAGCAGGCCAAGTGGCAGCAGGTGAGCATGGCACATCGCAATAGGTGGCACATCCATAGTTCCAACTATTAAGTGGCATAATTGTGGGTCGAACCCATGACCTCTGGGTTGTCGGCCCAAAACCTTAACCGGTAGGCCGCGGGGTTGTCATTATAAACCTATGGGCGGAGAATATATTTAAATATTCATTATGTTGCGATGCTGGAAAAGGGTTGGCGGAGCCCACCATATCTGGAAGGCCTGCCAAACCTCAAGTTTTAACGTCATTTCTAAACAAGTTGACGCCACCTCCAAACATATTGTGACCATGATGCATATAACATCCACAGTCTAATGTTAAAACATATGTTATAACCACATTCCAATATTACACTGTATCTCAGATATGGTGATGTATAATTAATGTACAACTATACAACAATGTTATATATGATATATCAATGACACCAAACTCCAATATTACAATATAGTTGTAACTCTATATCATATGTTGCCAAACAAATCCCAGGAGACCCGCGGATTTGACCTTAGGACCTCCCATGGGTTTTATAAAAGGTTTTACCAATGCTCCAACAGCTAGGGAGATACAAGCAGAGGATTATGTAATTGTTTTGACAGTGCCTGCAAATTCCTTTTGAGACACATCTTGGCAAATATTGGGTCTTTTTGTAATATGAAAGTTGCATTGAAAAGATGAGGCCAAGACCTTTCAGTTGATAGTAGCCATTGAAGCCTGTGAGCATATTCCAGAATGGTGAATTTTGATGTAAAGAGACTTTATGAGCATTTTCAATACATCGTACGCCCATTGGAAGCGGACCCAGAAATGTAGTCCGGGAGGGACGAACTCCATCATCAAATTTGTTGTGTTTTCTTCTTACTTTTGTTGTTCATGGTTGATTTCAGATTTCAAGTTTTTAATTTTAAGGTACATAAAAATCCATTCTCATTATTAATTCACTTAAAATCAACCTTAGTTAATATTTGAAGAAATTGAGCAAATAGTCAATTCTGCTATTTTTGGATCATATTTTGGTATCAGATAAGTGTCATGCAGAGCCACAAAATGAAGAAGGTTGATAATATTATTTCTAAACTAAGTGCAGAAGAGAGTAAAAGCTTGTTAGAAAAACTGCAAAAGGATGAATGAGGTGAATAAAAAAATACTTTTCAACATGATTTCTATTTTTGAATTTTCATTAATAATATATTTAAGAATATTAGATAACATATTTCAAACAATCTATAGTTCATACATGTTTAATGTTCTATAGGGAGAAACAATGAAGGAAAATATCAATGTCGTTCTAAGAAAAGAAAAATTATAGAACATGTAAATGACCATGAATTGGTCCTTAGCTCATCTGGAGTAGTGTTGGAGGTTAATGAAAGGATGAATTTTTTTACAAAATTGTGAGGGATCTAGTGGAACGAACATACAGACATACTTTCCACTTACAATACAAAAATAAATCCAATGATTCCAAGAACCAAATTATATATAAACTACGGGAAGCGTTTCCAGAGAAATGGCCAATGAGACATGTCATACTTGCAATACTAAAAACATACAACAACAAAAAAAGAATAACTCAAAGGATAATATTCCTAATTAAAATGATTTTATAGAATTATATGCATATATTACTACAAATCATTTGTTTATTAATATCAATTTTGTTATATTTAGTTTTCATATATCAATATAAAAATAGTTTATTATTTTTTTTTTCAGTTAGATTATGAAAATCTCAAATGATCAACGAGTGGATATGTGAAACATGGTAGTAGGAACGTCCAAAAATGTATACAAGGAGATGATCAAAGAAATGGAAATAATTGCATCACAGGAGGAATCATCTCAACAACAACTTGCTTCAAATGTATGTAATCATGAATGACTTTGTACATATAAAAAAATAATTTAGCATTAGATATTAATTTTCAGAAATTTTCTTGCAAAAAAGAAAACAAAATGGAACTCATTCAACACATAAAATAGGATGACAAGGAATAAAAGGGTTGATATCAAAGCTTTTCTGTAATTGTTAATATTTTGTTATAACAACTCAAGGTTTCATTTTTGTATAATTTAAGTTGTTTTACAACAACCATCCTTGAATGTCTCCACATAAGTGCTAGCATACAAAGAAGAGTCATCGGAAGAATTGATCGACATTGAGTTAAATATGGGTTGTGAGTATATGTTGGCATATCAAAAATTAATTATTGAATTTGTAAGTATCTCTATTGTTTTACTTCTCTAAGTTTATAATTAATAGAACAAAAAATCCTTTATATTAAATCTATGATTTATAATGGGGTTTAAAACATGCATGAAATAAAGTGTGGAACTATGCCAGTATAAAACTTACTGCAACAAGGCATGAGTATTGGTTTTGAACCCATGTGTACAATTTATGAGTCACTTATTCATATGGTGCATTATTATTCGATTTACATTGATGTATATTATTTATTTCAATTTTCATTATTCTCACAAATGTAGATACACTCATTACACTTTATTTTTATGTTTGCAAAAGGGAACAAGATCAAGAAGATGAAAATAATTGATGTAATCAACAAAAAATTCATCCAAATAACCCAAGTCATGGAAGTAGCTCGAGCACTAACAACAATTCTAGCAAAGAATGATGATATATTTAGATATCAATGCAACCTGCTGTATTTTTTGAAAAAATTTTCTATGAAAATAAGACATTTTGTTTAATGAAATGGATATAGTGTCCCAATTGAAAGACAAGGGATTACCAATGACAATCCCATTTTGTATGACAAAGAGACTCTTATTGATATGTAATAAAATACATTTTAATTTATTATATTATGTTATCTAATGTCACTGTGAAATGTTACACCACTGATTAAATATATGGATGATTAAATATTATAATGAACATATGCAAAATATGATAATATAACAAATTAATCCAAACATCATATATGAATGAACTAATCAAATTTTAATTATATGAATATTGTTATAAGATATATGTCAATTTTTTTATGAATAACAGATTTTAAAAATTACAATAATTACTATCACAGGTCGATGTTTCCAAAAAAGAGAAAATATCATGCAAAAATTGGTGCGTCCATAACATAAAGAATCATTGATGCATTATGTTATATAAAAGCACCATGATGACAACTTTTTTGCATGACTAGTTCCTTTTCAGTAAGTGACAAGACTGGGGCATTTAGTTCTTCAAGCACCAATATTGTTTGCAATTAACACCCCTGTGAATTCAGTAATTCTTATCGCATTATCACTTTCATAGAACTAACACCCCAGTCCTACAAAATATTATTTACATGCCTAATACATTAATAAAATTAACAACACCTGTCATTTTATACCCTTAGCACATTGGTGTGTTTATACAAAAAAAATACGCATCGTCGCAGGGAATTTAAATAAAAGTACTAAGACTGCAATATTGTTTTGCGTGCCCCAATGTCATTCTTTAAGAGAACACCCAAGGGCGTTTTTTGATATATAAGCACTAGGGTGGTTTACATTTCAGTCATTAGTATTCTTTGCTTTCAATTTCTCAGTGATTTTAGTTATGTATGCAACCCCAGTGCTTTTATATATGTAGTGCACCGGTGCTACTTCTTTCATGAAGTGTACCGCAAAAAACACATTCGCTATAACCTTCGGCCACCCATATTTTTTCATTTGTGATGAATTTGTGTTATAATCTCTACTAAAACATCCTTTATCACAAATGGATGTTTTAGTCGATGTTTTTTTTACAATCATTTTCCAATTTTATAACACTAATAACCTTCGTTATAACCTCCTCTAGAAGGTATTTTCCTTGAAGTGAATACATGGATTTACTTCATGAAGACAAAGGATGAATTCTTTGACAAGTTTTAGGAATTTAAGGATGAAGTGGAAAAATTGAAGGGAAATAAAATCAATATCCTAATATCTAATAATGGAGGAGAATATATTTCCATGGAGCTAGTTTCCTTTTGTAAAGAAAATGGGATTAAGAGAGAGTTGATAATCCCTTACAATGCACAACAAAATGGAGTTTTTGAACGAAAGAATAGAACCATTGAAGAATATTTTAAGGTAATGATGCATAACCAATACTTTCCTATATTTATATGGATTGAAGCTTCTATGATAGTTGTCTATATTCAAAATATAAGTCCTCGTCGAATTTTGGAAGACAATACTCTTGAAGAAACGTTCAAGAAACCATAGGCTGGACATTTGAGAATATTTGGTTTTCCTGTATATATCCATGTATCTAAAGATAAGAGAAAGAAGCTAAATCCTTTAGGAAATAAAGGAATATTCATTGGATATAGTGAGTTATCAAAGTCCTGTGGAATCTATGTTCAAAGGGAAAAACAAGTTCAAGTCAGTGGGGATGTGACCTTTGATGAGAATGTTTCCTATTGGAAATATAAAGAAGTTCCCATGGAATCAGATGAGTAAAAATAAAGCGAAACTCCCAAGGAAGATGTTTTAAGTCCATCCAATTCTTCATAACATCCCATAGATCATCATGAAGAAGAGCCAAAAGGGCCTAACAATCTAGTGGACCCAATTGTTTTTCTTGAAATTAGGAATAATCCAACTTGCTTAAACCAAATTTGTAGGAAGTATAAGGACATGCAGCACCACATGGTACCTTCAAGGAAAGAAAGATACCAAAGAATTATTCTAGATATGCAACATTAATGACTAATCTCATTGATTTTGAACCTTGCACCTTTGAAGAAGTAGCTAGTCAACAAGTTTTGAAGGATGTCATGTTGGAATAATACCAATAGATTATCAATAACTACGAGATTGTGTCAAAACCTGGAGGGGAGTTTGTGGAAACTTCCAAATGGGAATAGAAGATCAAGAATGCAATGGATGGAAGTATTGACAAATACAAGGGGAGATTTGTGGCTAGAGAGTTCTCCTAGAAAGAGGGAGGGGACTACAATGAGACCTTTGATCTGATTTATAAATTGAAGAAAGCCTTGTATGGAATTAAGAAAACGCCTAGATCCTAGTACTCTTGAATTGAAATCTACCTGACAAGACTTTGTTTCTCCAAAAGTAATTTTAATCCAAACCTACATATAAATGATGAGAAGAACAAACGTGTGATTCTATTATGTATGTTGATGACTTATTTCTGAGAGGTATGGAGAATCTCATTATTTGGTGTAAGAGGGAGTTTTCCTCTAAATTTGATATGAAGGATCTTGGTTTGATGCACTACTATTTGGGACTAGAAGTTTGCTAGAATTCTGGTGAATTATTCCTTGGTCAAAGAAAATATATTATCAAGATTCTGCAAAAAAGTTGGGATGATGGATTGTAAATCAATGGAAACTCCCATGGTGACAAACCTGAGAAAGTTGAGAGACTTTGAGTTAGATTTGGTAGATCCGTCCATGTACCAAAAGTTTATTAGTTTACTGATGTATTTGGTTAGTACTAGGTTGAACATTTTCTTTGTAATAATACTTTAATTCAATTCCATGTGGAGCCAAGACATGATTATTAGATTGTAGCATAGCATGTATTGAGATATTTGCATGGCATTGTTTATTATGGTTTGAGATTTGTCTCAAGTGATGATATACAACTGCAGAGTTATACAGATGTAGATTGGGTAGGGATCTTTGAATACATAAAGAGTACATCTGGGGGTTGCTTCAGTTTTGGCTCCACTATGGCCTAACAACACCGATTAAAAATTCATCTTAAAAAATATAAGACCAAGGTTATGGGACATGTACTCGAAGCTGAATGGTTGGAAAAACATCGTAGTGGGTGTTCATTTGGTTCATTATGGCTAAGGAAATAATCAAAGGCAATGGAAAAGGCTTTAGAAAGTCATGAGGCATTAATTGGTATTTTTTTTATGAAAATAATGGAAATTAGGACACAAGGAAGGTGAAAGGTCACAGGTTGCATGTGATGAAGAAATTGAAGGAAACTAATATAAATTGAAGAAAATAGAGGCCTCATTAATAAAAAAGGCTTCTGAGGATCACTTCAAAATATTTTTGTTAGTGTAGTTTTGGAGATCTCTCTCTCTCTCTCTCTCACTCTCACTCTTGAACACTTAGCGAATTCTTGGAGCACTCTAGCATTGAATCAAGGAAAGAAAAGGAAGGACCAAGAAGGAAAAGATAAAGCAAGGAAGAGTAGGATCAAGAAGCTACAATGGTATTACTTGAAGGCATTGATTTACATGTGTGATTTCCTTGCTATATTTGGCATGCATGGTACATGCATGTGTTTATTTGGTTCTCTTTTTGTCATTGACAGGGTTTTTTCCAGGTGTGAAAGTGTTCCTCAGCCTTGCCTTGCCATTTCTAGGTATCCATGGTGTGATGGGTTCTCTTGTATTTGGTTGATTTGAATTTCCGGATGGTTTCAAAACTGAGTGAGGTGGTCTCTGAAAGAAAGAGCACAAGGGATATGAATCCTTGGAATGAAGAAGGTGGGATTGTAGTAAATCGAGATTTTATGTGCCTCGGTGGGCTTAGAAATCCTCAACCAGTGAATGGTGGGATATATGTTAAATTCTGGAGTTATAGAGTCTTGATTAGGCCTAGGAATCCTTGACCGTTATATGGTGGGATATACGCTAAAGCCTAAAGACTAGGAGATAAGAAAATTCCTCACAGTGTAGGTGGAGAAATTTGGTGGCATCCATGCTTGTTTAGGGCCTAGTGATCCTGTGGGGATTGCGGTAAAGCCTGAGGAAACCTAGTTTGGTTTGGCTTTGAGACCTACATGCATGCTTGGAATATGGCAACAGAGCGATTGGATGAAAGAAATATTTGGTTCAACCAATCTATGATCAGGTGGTTCGTGGAAGACCCAGACCTGGTTGGATTTTGCATTCATTAATAATAGCTTCTTCTCCTTGGTATTTCATGTGTAAATATAATGGTTCATATGTGATTCTTATGGCTATTATATCCTTGTTAATTTTGTTGGTTATATGTTGGTTGTCAGTATATTTTATGACAACCTTTATGTATGGCTCTCATCATGTTTTTATTTGCAAATGAATGTACAATGTATATATGTCCTAATAGATTATAGTGCATCTATTGTGATAAGGAAAGAACTCTTCTTTACAAATCTCAGATAAGTATAGGGTCCTTATGCTCATATCTATTATTATGACCTGTAGATTGCATATTTTTGACATGTTTGATGAAATTCTTGTCATGGATAGTAGGGATCATATCAAGTACTTGTACCAATGATTGCATTAGTAGCCTTATTACATTGTTATTTATCATTTTTGAAAGTTTCATGAAGTTCTGGGTAGTGGGCTGAGTCCTAGCCCTAAAAAGGTGGCACAAAATCTAGGGTCGTTGGCTCGGAACTAGTTGAAAAGGTCCACAATTGTGGCACGTATTTTTGTGGGAGTGGCTGGAAGGCCTCATTCACATGCGTGGCTTGTCATTGGAGCAATTGGGGATCCAAATTAGTGAAATGTCAAGTTTTCTTAAGGGTTGGTCACCTGAAAGGGTTGGTTGGCTCTTGAATTTTTCGTAGCATGTGTGGAAGGTTAGAATGGTTTTGTTTTGTTAGTTCCACTTCCTTAATTGTACATGGGGAGTTGAATCACATCATAGTAGCCTCTCATCACATGTTTACCCCAATGGATTGGTTAACTTGGGTAAATGTGGGAGGAGGGCATTACAAACTAGTATCAGAGTTTGGTTCAACCCTTGGACTGAATGGGTGGAATATGGTTGTCATGCATGCATGTAGGATGTATATGTGCTTGTTATGTATGCTTGGTGATGGTAATTGTTACAATTTCGTTGACATGTAGGAGTTGATGATTTTGTTGTTGGGATATGTTTTTCATGAATGCATGTCAGTTTTATAAGCATATGTTATTCATGTCGACGTCTATATGTTGTTATGCATGTATTATCATGGTTCTAGTTATGCATGTATAGTAGGTCATACATGAATTGTGAGGTCATTGTATGTAGTTTGTGTCATCATGATGTTGTTGGTTGTTATGATGCTAATGTCTTGGCTAAGATAGAGCAGGAGATGCAAATCATCAAAGTGAGGTTGCAGCACTGGACCTCAGCACTGGACCTCAGGGCAAGAGTAGATAGCCATATAGGTTTGTAGGTTTGACATGGAAGAATGTGGTTAATGGTTGTTATAAGAATTAGGGTTACTTGTATGCTTGTCATTCTATGGTTGTTATGGCTACATGTATGATAAATTCTAGTTGATCATTGTAGTCATATGCACATGTGTCGAATAGTCATGAATGATAGTAACATGTTGTTGTATGCATTATAGTCATGTGCCTGATGATTATGACCAGTGCAGCTGAGGTCTTGATGTTATTGTGTTTTATGCTATTTTGGATTGACCTATGTAGATGATTATGGCTATGACATTCAAGTATGAGTTAATATATTGTGATATTATGTCATAATAATTTAGACTAACTTTGCATATATGATTGTTATGCATGAATGATGATTATTTATGAGTTTATGATGTGAACATATTAGTTAGTTACTGTTATGGATATCATGACCTTATTTCTGTTTGAGTTGATGTGTTGGGAAACTATGTTGTGCTAATTTAGATCATTAGGGGAATTTTGAGGTTTAAAATGGGCCTCCTAAGAAAAATGTATAACCAAAATAAAATTTATAACAACCAATAAGATTCAAGATGATGATGTCAACCATGCGGGATGATTCACTATTTTTGGAGTAAAAAAGTAAAAAGATTAAAAATAATAAAATAATAAAACTACTTTTTCAACTCATATTTTCAACTTATCTCCCTAAGGTTTTACTCAAATTTCAAGCAGGAGTACTCATTGGATGCAAAATTTAATTCCTCATCTAAGGAGTACCCATGTTGCATACTTTTGATGGACCCTACTACACGAAAAATGAGAAATACATGAAAAAACGTGATTGCAATCACGTTTTTCATGTATTTCTTATTTTTTGTGTAGTAGGGTCCATCAAAAGTATGCAACATGGGTACTCCTTGGATGAGAAATCATTTTATGCATCCAACGAGTGTCTCCGCTTGAAATGTGAGTAAACCCTTAGGGAAATAAGTTGAAAATACGAGTTGAAAAAATAGTTTTTTTCTTTTTTCCCTCTAAAATTTGATGATGTAATTTAATCTTATTTTATTATTTTTACTATTATTTTATAATTTCCTTAGGAGGCCCATTTTAGACCTGAAAACTCCACTAATGTTGATTGTATAGACAAGATAACCTCCCGTGAGATACATTAAGGTATGAATTTGCTTATGTTGTCTATTTGGCGTTTGAATGTTTGATTATGTCATTTATTTGGTGTTTGAGTGTTTGGTGTCTATTATGTCATCTATCTATTGTATGAATGTTTGATTACTTGCGTAATATGAGTATGTGTCTATAAGATTGAATGAATTAATGATATTATTTTAAGACGGTTGTACTAGCACATATGTGTTGAGACAACTCATATGCACTTGAATGCAAGCAGGTGCTAGTTGTAGTATTATGATTAATGACTGTAAGTGGATTACAGGTTATGACATGACTATTCATCTTGGTAAAGGTTGATTTCAAATTAATATACATGATGTCTTCATCTTTAGAACGTGTGACTGATATGTGTGAGCAATTGCAAGGCAACATGCTTGGTATCAATGTGACAAGATAATAGTTGATGTGCTTATATAACTAGCAGTTGGGTGATGTGACAGTACATAGTAAGACTCGATTGCAATAAGGTAAAAAGGTAAAATAAAGGAATTGGGTGAGAATTCCTTTGGCTATGTTTGGAAGCTGCAATTCCAAATGAATGAGTGCTTTTGCATGAACACATGAAGTCCTCTTAACCTTGATTTTGTTTGACATCATGTGGATATGTGTTAGATTCATGAACATGTATTTGACAAGTATAACAGTTGGTTTCTAGTTATATATGGATCTGTCAAGGGAATTGGAGTCCCTTGAAAGATGGCATGGATGTGTTCGGTTACAGGGCAACATTCTTAATACAACAAGGTAAGGTAACTGATATATTGTTATATTTATTTATACATTGATAGTTGTGTGGTTATGGAAGTAGGATGTAGGGGATTGCATGGCAAGAGAAACTATTATGGAATCTTGAAGAAGGCTCAGGTTGAGATTTCCCTTGGAAGCTTGGGAACCATGGGGATTGAGTCATGGTGTTTTTGTTTGTTTGTGATTTTGGTATTTTGTGATTTGTTTTTGCTTGATTTTTAGTTTTGTTTATGTCTAATGTATGGCCATAACCATTTGTTTATGGTGTCGTATTGTTATTGGTTTTTCATGGTTTTCTTCTTGTTTGTTTCTTATTCTTTCCTTTTGTGTTTTGAGGGTCTTTGGAATTGGTTGGGAAGGAGGAAGTTAATGGAGCTCATGAAGATATGAATGAAACCCAACAGGTGATGTAAGACCTAGATGAAGCTTGGTGCATGTATAAAGGAAGCTTAAGGCAAGATTATGACAACGAGTTGGATTGTTTGGGTCCATTGATGTAAATGGATGTTGGTAGGATAGTCATGAGAAAAGTAATCAAGAAAGGTAAAGTAAATGGATTTGAGGTGTCAGATGCCTTAGCTATGTTGGGAACAATTCTTCTCAATGTTGTGTATGTTGTGCACAAAAAAAGGGAGTTCTCTTAACCTTGACCTTATGGTATCTGGAAATCATGTTGTGATCATTATTGTGTTGATTCCTATATATGTATACATGTATGTATGTATGTATGTATGTATGTATGTCGTGTCTGACAAGGTCATCAGGGATCATGATTGCTTTATGCTAATATATATATAATATATATATATATATATATATATATGTCATTGTCTGATAGGGTTTTTAGGGATCATTATTATAGAGGAATGATTGCTTTTGCAGGTGAATGGCATGAAGAGATTCATTGTCTTATGGGGAATCAAGTGGAAAGAGTAGTCCTCAAAACACTAGTAGGTCAGTATCATATGGTTATGAGTTGATATTATGTGATTATACTATGTATATGTTATGGATAGATTATTTTGATGGATACATTAGCAGAATGAAAGTGGTGTGCTTTACGGCATGTTGGGACAAGCATGGATAGTGTAAAAAATACTAGAAGTAAGGTTGTGTAATAGAGACATTATGGATTGTGATTGTGCAATACTTTTGTTGTGTATCTTTTGTGCATGATGTACCTACGAACAATGTAAACTTTGAAATGGGAACTCTGGCAAAAAAACCCCGAAAAACATGAAAAATAGTGCTAAAAGCAAAAAGTGTGTATATTGGAACAATGGTTATTTTTTTAGGGTCAATTTTGAACATGTTTTAAAAATGGCAATAAAATGAATTTTTTGTTCAAAAATTGTGCAAAAAACACCTTGAAAATGAAAAATGTTGGTATTGGAACGATGGTTTTTTTTTAGGGTCAATTTTCAACATTTTTAAAAAATGCCAGTAAAACTGAATTTTTATGTGCAAAAATTGTACAAAAAACACCCTCAAAACGAAGTGTTTATGCTAGAATAACACTTTTTTTTTCTAGGGTAAATCTACAACATTTTGAAATAATGGTTAAAAGATTTTATCATGACTCCGAAAAACATTAAAATTTCAAAAGAATAATGAAAACATAAAATTAAAAATTAAAACAATGAAAAAAAAAAGGTTAAAAAAAATAGCAAAAGTTAAATAAAAATATATATTAGAAACAAAACATAAAATTAAAAATAAAAAAT